>OOFE01015790.1:12564-23874 GCA_900323365.1 Monocentris japonica
TCCTCTTCACCGCAGGATGTGTTGTGGAAAGATTACAGCATTAATGTTTCATTCTCCAGTCTACTCCTCCAAGAGATTGGGTTTGTTGCCGGCAGCACTTAGGTTTCTGATTGTCATCCTGACAACCCTTTGACCTGAATGGAGTGGAGTCGCTCCGGATGCTGCCTTCACCCCTCCACCCCCCTTCACCCTGGCCAGATTTCTCAGTCTGGTGTCATCCAGGCTGAATCACAGGGCAATTTGTAACGGGCAGCCCTCCTATTAGTCAGTGACAGGGAAAGAGGCAACGGTGTGTCAGACTGACGGATGCCGCTGCCCTGTTGACACTGCTACCTTACTTCTCTCTCTTTTTCACACTCTCTGCGTTGTAGTCCCCTTTTTTTTCTTGTCATCTGTGTTACAAGGCTGATTGTTGTTTGGAACAGCGACTGATGGACAGCAGTCATCTGTAAAATTGACTCCCTTCGGGAGCTGGTGCAGAGGGTGGCCAAAAATAATGCAGACTTAGGGCTAATGAAATGATTTTCCCTTTCTTCTATTTTTTTCTTCTTCTGTCATTGTTCTTTGGTCACAGATGTTTGACAAGGAAAGACAACCTGCCAACGATTACCTTATCAACGTCACACAGATGCAGTGCATCTGTGACGATGCCATTCTTTTGTGCCCGGCACCCAGGTTGATGTGGCCTATCCCACCCTTTTTTTTTCCTCACGGCAGTTTTCATCAAGTTCACCTTCAAACAACCGCATAATCCAATCCGTCGTCTAAAAATACTCCCACAGTGACAGATTTGGTTCTTGCATCTTGGCTCTCACTTTTCCCTGGGATCAATTAATCTTGTGTTTATTAATTAATCCCTCATAATGATCAGGGCCTGGATGGGAGGCAGAGAGGCAGAGACCACAGGGACTGCCCTGTGTGTTTGTTTAAATCCAAAGCTGTCCCATTCGCAGCTGTAGAACTGATCTTGATGGAGAGAGGAACTAATAAAAACGCCACACAAGTGCCACTCGGCTCAGCCTGTTTAGCAGCTTAGGGTGACATGAGGGAGACAGAAAGAGGGTGGGGAAGGGAAAGGGGAGATGGAGGAGGGAGAGGACATCCTGAATCCCCGGTCAGACAGGCACCCTTGTCTGTTCTGCAGTCATCAGTAGCGCTATAACCATAGCAGCGTTGGCTTGTGTTGGGCTTTTCTGCCACTGCTTTCACTGGCTTGAGTGTGTCCCGGCAGAAATGCAGACAGCGAAGGACAGTTCCCGTCAGGGTTTAATGACCTATGTGATTTCTTGGGGAGAAACATGTCTTCAGAGGCAGTGCGACCTGTCTGCCCAGGCCCTCATCTCTCCCACAGCCCTTGGGGCCCCCCTCCCTCCCACCTCACCAGTGCCATCGGTGACAGAAGGCCAGGGAAGATGCTCCTCAAAATCAGCCATTAATGTGCCAATCTCCTCCCCTGGTGTGTCACCCCTGTCCCCTCCACCACCCTGGGGAAGAGAAGAGGAGGCGAAGTAGAGGGGATGGGCCAAGCCGTGAGCAGATATCTGCAGGCTGCTTCCAAGGATAGAGGGTTTTTTTAACTGACTGTTCTTACAACAAAGTCAGCCAAAACTCATCATTTTTGCCCACATTTTCCCATTTTGTTTTGCATCCCTAGCTGGCCATCACTGCTGCGAGAGAGAACAATTTACATTTGGGACTTAGCTGTGTAGCTTTTATTATTTCAGTCCAAAATTAGGTTCTTGTCTTATGAAGACAGTGTTTGTTTATTTGCTAGATTTACAGTGCAATAAAGCAACTTCAAAGGATTAAATACCCAAACTGTTTTTTTTTTACACTGCATGGAATAAGCTTTATTACATTTACTCATCTGGGTGCCCTCACGCCAGTCATGGGCATTGTGCTAATTGCTTTTTAATGGTGCTATTAAAGGGAGGTTGTCCGTCACATCCCAGCACACCTGTACAGATGAAAACTGTAGGTTAGCGGTGGTGGGATTGATCTCAGTGTAGGCTCATCATCATATTGTTAAATGATAGGAGGCAGCATATTAGCTTAGATTGCAATGCACCTGTCAAGGATTTTTTTTTAAACTCTGTTCTCTCCCAGACTGACCATAAAATGAGCCATGTTGAGTTTATTTTATTATTTTTTTTTAACAAGATCAAATGGATTTGTTTATTACTTTATTATGAATTAAGTAGTCTGCCGTGTGTTATTGCTGTCCTTCAGTGGAGAATTTGCAGGCCCTATAGACTTTTAGTGTCAATATTGGTGGGCTAAATTGAATGCGGCCAGTCGTAGCCAGAACCAGACTGGGCTAGCCACTGCCTGCCTCTATTGAAATGGCCCATAGGCATGGCAATGACCTGTTGCCTGTCTTCATGTTGTTTGCTATACACCTCTATCATTCTTCTGTCACATGGATGCACACTTTCTCAAGTGATCTCTTTAGCAGTGGTGTCCATTCATGTGCCATTGCCAAGAATACACACATTTTCATTCCAGCCAAACACTACACCAGCTGATTCCACTAGTTACCACTGCTCTATAGATTTCATCACTGCTTTCACTGATTTTTTTTTAAATGGGATGCTGTTTTGTATGATATTCTAACAAAATGTAGGCTTCCTTTTAAGCTATTACCTAATAATCAAGTCAAGAACTTTATTTGTCACATATGCATGCAGGATGTGTAGTGAAATGAAAAGTGGCAATGCTTATGGGATTGTGGCTACAGCAATTTATTTTACATGTCTTACATTGGGATTGGAAGGATTGGTGGCACCCTAACATAGCCTGATGCTTTGAATGCCCATTTCTCCAGAGCATTTTTTTTTTTTTTTACTCAATGTTACTGTTGTCCTCTTTTTGATCCCAATATAGGTAGACGTGAATGAATGAAATACACAAAATTACCTGCATTATCTGCTTTAAAAAATAAATGGATGTAATGAAATGGTCTAATTCACAAGCTGTGCTATATCGTCATCCTCATGTCTCCGTCTGATAACACACTGTGCTAACCCAAAAACATGCTGTATCAATCCTCATGATCATGCATACTGGATAGGAT
This sequence comes from Monocentris japonica, assembly GCA_900323365.1. Taxonomy (NCBI): domain Eukaryota; kingdom Metazoa; phylum Chordata; class Actinopteri; order Trachichthyiformes; family Monocentridae; genus Monocentris; species Monocentris japonica. The sequence continues at coordinate 15,638 of OOFE01015790.1, forward strand.
TCATGCTTTGCTCAGAAGGAAAAACAAAAAGACGGAGTAAGTGAAAACTGTATGGACTCTGCACAATCACATGATCAGGCACTGCAGCAGCAGCAGCAGAAGAACTTGCCAGCCCCAGTCCAGATTAGATAAGCAGGAAGTGCTGAATCTGTTCTCTCTATGCCTCCTTCGGTACACTGAGGCTGTAAAAAGTCAGTCCCTCAGTTTGTAGAACTGCTGATAGAGGCATAATTGAACAACCATGCTGATTATTGATATCCCACAAACATGCCAGCTTCTAATTATACCATGCTACATATTAGAGTGCGTGAGAGAAGGAGGAGGGTAAGGGGCTTGAAATGTCCCCTTATTTATGTAGAATAAATCGGGGATGAAACATGACTTTTCCATATCTTCTAGTCCCCCTTTGTGACAAGAGACAGACATTAAACCAGTGGTTTTCTTTTTTTTTTTTTTCCTTTTTCTCTATGGACCCATGTTTTCAAAGATAATTTCTAATCTTGCAAAATGTCTCCAATAGGCTATATGATAGTGGTGACAAACCTATGTGACTATCAGTCTCTATTTACCCGTATCACACTCTCTCTTCTCACTGGACACCCCTCCTCTACCACCCCAACCCCCACCACTACCACCCTGTCATTTCTCCCCAGTCACTGTGCCAGCGAACCCCAGTGGCCCTGAGTGTACGTGGGCAACAGTCCCATGCGGCCACCCGTGCAGTGGATGATGAACGTCCATGGACGGGACAGGACAGCCTGGCTAGGGATGACCCCGAGATGTGGGACCTGCTGCAGAAGGAGAAGGACAGGCAGTGCCGTGGCTTGGAACTCATTGCATCTGAGGTAAAAGGTCATTCAAAGATCTTGGGATGCCATTCTGTTTAGGATTTTTATTGTTTTCGGGATTTAAGTACTGGATATGCACCTTAACCAGCAGAAAGATTTGATTTAAGTTCCTTAAAGGGTTTGCTTCCATGAGGCCTTTGTAGTGTGCAGTAGATGGATATTTGCCCGATTTTCTAAACTATTTTCCTTTTCTCCTAAAATGACCAGAGCAGGGTTAGACAATGATTAGACAATGATTTTCCATGTTAGTGCTGGGGTGCAAGGGTCATCTATGGAGTTGTACAGTATTGTAGGACATTTCACATTTTTTTCAAAATCACTTATTTACTCTTGTTTATTTTACAGTCATTCTGCTGATGTTATAAACATTTTATGATAATACATTTCTGTATGTATGGAAGTTATTTTCTTTTTGCCTGCTGGGCCAGTGAAAACATACTGGGGCAAGTAGAACTCTGACCTACTGGACCAAGTTGGAAAAAAATCTTGTGTTTTTATTTAAAAAGAAATATCAACTTCACATTGACCTTTTACTCTGTCATTATTCATCCATTGACCAACTCCTCTGAATGTACCATAAGCCATTCAAACCTTTTCTACTTTACTAGTAAAAGCATTCACAGGGCACAGCGCGTGCTGTAAGCAAGAATATCTCAGTTCTTACAGAGGCATTCGGGCGAATCTTTGTTTTCATTCCAAGGCTGAATGGTGTGAAATGGGAAATTTTACTATTCAAAAGAGCAGACAAGGTTTTTATCAAGTGTTGTTCTTCTCCCTCACCTCCTGCTTCTTCTTCTTTGCCACAATAGTTGTGGAATAGTTGTTCAGTGGAGTATGTCGGCCCCCCTCACAACACAAAGCCTGACCGCTCGAGTGTGAGATAAAGCTGATATCTTCTTCATACTGCCTCCCCCCCCCTTCGCTCTGCAAGGCATATTGCAGTAGAACACAGGCAGACCTTACTTGAGGGAAAACGCATACATTTTGCTGCACGTGTCCCACCACACACACAAATCCTTCAACATGCTCAGGAAGCAATCACATTTCCATTTCTAATGCATGCACAGTCATCAGCATGACAGACAGACACAGTGGAAAGCTGTTACTGGAGCTGTTATCTCCTCTGATCTCTTGGCTCCCAGGTGAATCATTACCATAACCCCCCCCAACGAGGGAGATAGTGGAGGGTGTGCGTGTGCATGTGTGTGTTTGTCATTTTGGAGCCTCCCATTGGCTAATGTGATAATCAAGTTTTGTGTCAGGAGGCCATGCCAAGGGAGGTCTGCACCTTCACTCACTGTTTACACATTATCAGTGCCACATGTACGTTTGGAGATTGAACTGTATGACTATTGAAAACACAGTTGCAAAATGTAGTGCACATGGATACTGAGGTAAGATGTGAGAATTTGAATGTACATGTCTTTTGAACTTCCAGGTCATAAGCTAGATATAAAGCCTAACCCGTTTGGCTAATGCTAGCACATTTGCAGAAATTCAAGGTTCACTCAACTCTTTGAAAATGGCTAATTGACGATAAAGTCTCACTAATGCATTTCGGCATTCGCAGAGACATTTATTTTGTGAGTATCATGTATCCTCTAGCAGCAGAGGTGATGAGCATTGTGGAGTACAGAGTGTTGGTCTATGGAAGTCCAGGGGTTCAATACTGTAATGATTGCCTTTAGCTGGAGGGCGATTTCTCACTATCACTTAACAGACTTTAATTTGCTGTCTCTTGTCCCTTCTGTCCGCTGCCATCATTGATCTCTGTGTGTGTGTGTGTCTGTCTGTGTGTGTGTGTCTGTGTGTCTTTGTCTTCTCTCTCCACAGAATTTCTGCAGTCGAGCAGCTCTGGAAGCCTTGGGCTCCTGTCTAAACAACAAGTACTCAGAAGGCTACCCAGGGAAAAGGTGAGTGTGTTTCAACAAGCCCACCCCCTGCTTATTAGCACTGTTGATATGTTCTACTACTCCCTCACGCACACATACATACATGGATACATACACAAGCCTACACATTGATTTCTACTGTGTTGTTTGGTCTGCCCTATAATATTACACGCCAGCCACACAGCAACTAATCTATTGCCTCTGTCTTGCCAAAGAAGATACTTTAAATGGAAGGATTTAGTGCCCAGGCACATAGTCCTTTATTTTCAGTGTTACATTTTTTATTTTCCATCATTTCCCTCAGATAATTCACATTTCTCAGCAGCAATCAGAGAGCTGAAATGTTTTAAAATGTTACTCATTTGGTGCCTTTGATTCTGGGAATTTAAGCTTACAGTAAATCTCCCTCCCACTGCATTTTTTTTTTTTTTTTGTCTCCAGCCGACTCCTCTACTGGTTTACACTTTAATATAACCACAATAAAGCATATTCAGATTGCATGAATGGTTTCCAGCCAGCTATTGCTCCTTCATCTGTAATTCCTCTGGAAAGGTCTGATGCATTTTCACCTGAAATGTCCCAAATCTGCTGTGGTAATTTTAGGTGTTGTGTGTTGCTTAATGTACAACCTAATTCTCACATTATAGAATTAGCTTAATCATAAGGTTAGCTAGTTAATGAGGTCACTGGCATTCTTGTGATATTGAAGACCTTCATCACTTTTTTGATATCAATGGTGTTTTAATAAAAAGTGTCCTATGTTTTGTAAAATTCTGGTTCCACCTTTGCTGTACTTGGCCGAGACAAGACACCTCATTCTCATTCCCGCGTGCTATAGCTGATGAGAATACATAATATCTATAATGATAATCAACATCTCATCACAGATACTGCCTCATTTCCTACCCAGGTATTATGTTGGGGCTGAGATGATGGACCAGATAACTGGTCCACTAATCCTCTGATGGAGTGATTCTTAAACGATTTCCGTCTTCTATCCAAAATTAATACATTTGACCATCAAAACCTTTTGGCTCGCACGACATGAGATATCTACCAGAAACCCATTTGTTTGACCCATTTTGGATACAATGCTTTTATCATTAGTTGTAATTAAGCCAGGGTTTCTGCACTGGTATGGCGAAATAATTGGGTAATTTCCAGGTTTGGAATGGTATTTCATGGTATTTGTTCAGTTGTTTGTAGTATCAATAAATGACTAAAATTATACAGCTTTGTTTTTCATTATTATTATTATTATTATTATTATACCAACATTTTGGCCTCCTGTTATTTTTCATATTCTGGTATTAGTTAGCTGTGAGGAAAAAAATGAAACTCTGGAAAAAAGTCTAGAATGCTAAAAACAAAACTGAGCGATGAACCATGTCAGTCTGATCTAATGAAAGCCGATGATTTCGCCTCCCCCAACAGGTACTATGGTGGAGCAGAGGTGGTGGACCAGATTGAGCTGCTGTGCCAGAAGAGGGCCCTGGAGGCCTTTGACCTGGACCCAGCCCTGTGGGGGGTCAACGTCCAGCCTTACTCTGGCTCCCCGGCTAACTTTGCCGTCTACACTGCTTTGCTCAAGCCCCATGACCGCATCATGGGCCTGGACTTGCCGGATGGAGGACAGTCAGTAGTCAATGCTTTTTTTTTTTTTTTTCTTGTTTTTTTAAAATCTTTATCTTACTCTCCATTCTATACTCATCCACTCACCCATTCACTCTTATGCTTTCTGTCACTCACTCCTCAATACCACACCTCCAAACTCTGTTTTCATTGTTAGTCCACACTAGTGCATCATTGGCCTGGACTGAAGAGTCGGTTACACTTATTTTTCCTTTATTCTGCACTCATACATTCACTCACACACTAAATCTTACAGCTAGCCTTCACTTACTGACTCATCCTCCTTCTCTACCACACACATACACATGAGTCGCAGATATTTTCTCCGTATGGTGACAGTAATTTGACATTGATCTCCTAAGGTCACCTTCCACCCCTTCTACTGTAGGACCTTGATCCAAATTCACCATCACTCAAACAATATTCTCACTAAAAATATATCATTTGTTACCAATGCTGTCTTGCTGATTGGGAGGAAAATGGGTCAGTTTGATTGCATTCCTGCATACGTGTTGGCAGACTAAGTCAGATTGCACTCTGAGAGAATGATTTTTGATGCAAAATGACCTCCACCATCCACAAAGTGATTCTTACTTAGATAAAATGAGCTGAGAACTCACAAGACATGGTTTTAGTTATTGGCCATCTAAAGATCTTCACTCACAAAATATTAGTGTTTAAAGATCTGTTTTTTTCTGTCATGAATTTGTTCCAAGTTGATATAGTTGTGTGAGTGTGGTTGCCTTTTTTTGATATGTTTAAATGTTACTGTCTTGTTTCCCTAGTCTGACCCATGGCTATATGTCCGATGTGAAGAGGATCTCGGCCACCTCTATCTATTTTGAGTCCATGCCCTACAAGCTCAACGTAAGTAGAGACCTACTCTCCTCTATCCCTCAGCTACTCTTAGCCGCTAGCCACTGGTTTACTGTCTTAAGGCAGCGTTAAACAGGCACCTTTTGTGGTAATGGTGACAGGCAGTATCACCTGTAAAGGGAATGGGGACGAACAGCTGGGATGAAAGCAATGTGATAGCACAGTGGACTATGAGGCAAACCAGGGCTAAATAATATTTAAAGATACTTTATGGTTTTTAATACTTCCAGAAAGCTAAAACAAACAAACACCAAACACTAAGAATTATTTGTAAATTGTATTTGACCCAGGTCTGCTATTAGGAGACGTATAATGAGCAAATACTGCTGGTCCTAGTTGTTGACAGAATTGCCCATCTTCCATTTTTGGCATTTTCCGACCGCAAGAACTATCCCTCAGATTGTTGCCTGTGTGCCAGGGCCTCTACAGTCTTCTCAGATGTCTACTACTGGCTAGTGCTTCCCTTGTTCTGCTGGAGCCCCTTCTACAGATTCTCCTATTGCCCACTAATATTATCAATCATTTCAGCTACTTGTTTACCATTTTTCAGTTTCATGTCTATAGAGTAAGGGCTTGAAGGGGGAATTGGTGTTTTATCAAAAGGATTTCACTACACATCCTGTATGCGTATGTGACAAATAAAGTTCTTGACTTGGAAAAAAAAAAAAAGGATTGTACACTTCTGAGCTGGCGTTACTACACTGACTGCACTGATAATTTTAGTGTGAATGTTGTTGTATGCTGGCTACCGTTGTGTATAATGTGGTCTGTGCTATTGTTTGGTTTCCTTTGCGTCAATTGCTGGAGTTGTATTTTAGCAGCAGGAAGAAAACTGTATTTGGGTGAAGAAGTGAGCATACAACCCCCCCCCCACAATAACTAGCATAAGCGCTGTATAAAATAAGCACTATCCTTCTGTTGCTCCCATAATGTGAGTAGTGCACAGTATTTTATCATAAAATGTCCTTGAACTTGGTGTCTGAAGACCTGGACTCAAACCACTCAGTATAGTGCAGTCAGTGATGGTCAAATTGCGTAAAGTTTGCAGCATTGTATTATAGGTTATAAGCTCTATGCAACCCTGCTGCCCCGTATGTTCAACATACTACATTAAACTGTTATTGTAATCGGGCCCCTCAGTCATGGTTGTAAGACTGGGCATTTAGATGTGATCAGCGCACCACAGTAGTGTGGGTATTCCTGGGGTAGTAGTTGTGTGGTGGTGGTGGTGGTGTTAGTGGCTGATCGATGTCTCGGAGAGCCTGGATGTCCAGGCTTGCTGATATATGGGCAGACGGGACCCCTCTGCGAGAGAGATAATGGGAAATCGACAGGCTAGCCAGCACCAATGGCTCAGTCTTCACAATGAGTACTTGATGGAGTGAGGGGGCATCCAGAGATGCGCTCTGGAGATGGGAGATTATCTGGTTGTCTAAATAAAGCTTTCCCTCCTCCCTTGTTCTCTTCTCACTCTTTTCTTATCTGTCTCTTTTCTTCTCCTTCCCGCGTGTCTTTTTGCTCTATGTCACTCTCTTTCTGTCTCTACTCTGATGCTTGGAGGAGGGGAAGAAGGGCAAGACTGGGTAGTCAGGCACAAGACAGGCTGGTCATTTGACTAGTGCAGCCTGATTCCAGTTCATGTGACTCGGACCACATCCACTAAACAGTGAATTGTTCAACACTTCTTTTAAAATTGCTTATTTATAGAAAAAGAGCAGAAAACAGTCCAACCACTGATCTGTTTGACCTCATCAGATCCATTCAGTAGATCTGATTAAATTGGGATAAGTAGGGGGGTGCATTATTGCAATTGCGACGTCTTCTTCCTTGATAGGTTGAAATTGAATAACTTGAGTTATATAGCACTTATCAAAGCAGAGTTACAAAGTGCTTCACACAAGTAAAATAAGACAGCCGAGAATGGGGAATAAAGAGATAAAACAAAATAAATATGATGATAAAATACCAAAAAGTAAAAGCATTCTAGCACAGAAGGGTAGGCCAAACAATCAAAATGTAAGAAAAAGTCATTTAAAGCTGGACAGTGGGGACACAAGGTTTTCTCCCGTAGACTAATCCTTTTCTTTTTCAGGTAGCTCAAGTACTTCAACTAAGCTTCAAATGAAAACATTTGATGTCTCCTGTGCTGATATGTTTGTTCTTGATCTGCAGCTATCTGACATTTTTTTTTGTTTGTTTCACCCCTCCATGTCCCTCTTTTCTCCGCTTTCTTTCTCTCATCTCTTCTCTCTCACTCATGTCCCTCTTGACCCCTGTCACTTATGCTCTAACCGATATTCACCGTCTTCCTCCCCACCTCTTCTCTCTCTCTCCCCTCTCTGTCTCCCTCCCAGCCTGCAACAGGACTCATAGACTACAACCAGATGGATATGACGGCCAGGTTGTTCCGGCCAAAGCTCATCATCGCTGGCACCAGCGCCTATGCCCGCCTCATTGACTACGCTCGCATCAAGAAGGTGCATGGAGCCGTTTCTCCTTATTCAAAACTCACCCAACCTTTACCATCAAATCACATTACATTTATTTGTATAGTCCTTAATCACCGTTCCAGTCTCTAAGGGCTTCACAGTGCCCAACATGTGAAACAATAAATGGTTAGTACACGACATCCCCCAGCCTTGGACCCTCAACAGAGGACAAGGAAACCCCTTGACTTGAGGCAGGCAGACTGTTCCAGAGATAGGAAGCCTGGTAAGAAAAGGCTCTGTTGCCTGCAGTTTTCTTTTTTGACTGCTGGGATAGAGAGGTAGCCTGTGTCCTGTGATCTGAGGGCATGTGGCGGTTTATATGGTTTAATCAGATCTGATAAGTAGGACGGTGCCATCCCATGTAATGATTTATATGTAAGTAAAAGCACCTTGAAGTCACACCTGGCCTGAATTGGTAGCCAGTGTAATGAGGATAGGATGGGCGTTATATGGTTGAATTTCCTAGTTTTGGCCAGGATTCTGGCAGCAGCATTCTGGAC
>OOFE01015795.1:0-10741 GCA_900323365.1 Monocentris japonica
GCTCATTTTCCCGTCTATTCATTATCTTTTCTGCATTTACTTATCTTTGTCTCAAAAGGAAAAAAGTGTTAAAAGGGGTCCTTTTATGTGGAGAGAGGTTTTTTTAACAAAGCTCTCTGCTCTGACATGGTTGAGTTAAACTAAACCATAGTTATGTTATGAAAGCAGTATGAATAGCAAATGAGTACTTTTCTACTTTTCATTGGTATCATAAACTGAATTAGATCACTGATTTCTTCAAATTACATTTCCCTGCAGCCCCATATAATGCCCTTTTTGGATGAAATTCACAATTTTGTTGAGTCAAATTAGCACAAAGAAAATTACACTACTATTCAGGGACGGGGAACAATTATATACTATTTTTACAACCTGTGCCATAGGACTTCATGATTGTATTTCTCTTTGAAAATAAATCCCTTCATAAATGATTCATTCTTGGTGAGAGATCATCTGACAAAGGATAATAAAACAATACTAGCTGAGTCGTATTTAGATTCAAATAAATGCAGACAAAGGAAGTTCATGTGAAATGATTTTTCTCCTCTGTTTGCAATACAATAAAACATAGTTGGCATTGTCCCTTTCAATGACTGTCAAAGCTAATTTACAGGTTTGTTTTTCTTGCTTTGACACATTACCGCAGTAGATTCACAGTACTTTCTCTGTGTCACTATACTGTACATGTAGATACAATCTCTCTGTGATACTAGGGTGTTGAAACTGAAACTTGTTTTGTTAACAAGTGAAAACTTCCTCAATGCTGGTGACGTGTGAGCATCTTAGCAAATAATGTAAGAAAGTCAAATCACTGATAATAGCTTGCTAATACATTTAACAGCTAATGCTACTGCTATCATGCCCTTAGCAAGGCCTACTACTGTAACATTGCATCCTCATCAAAGGACACACAATGAAGAAGATGAGGAGACAATAAACAAAACCTAATCAAACTATCTAATGTTGTAAAATGACACAACTTACCTTATCAGGAAACCAGGGAACGTGAAATGATTTTTCTACTAGCCAGTGAAATGATTCCACAAGCAATTTGAAGTGAGAAATGTGAAATGGAAATAACAATTTTCTAATGCGACTGCACTGAAAAATAGCTGCAACAGGAGCAGTAAATTGCACACGGCCACCTGGCCAATAAAGGCTGCTACCACAGGCATTTCAGACATGCACAGTTAAACAAGGACCTAATGAAAATCCTACTAGTCTTTTAGTGACATCAGCTCATATGGATGTTGCCCTTATGGCAAGCCTAATGAACAGTCTCTACTTTCACATGAACACCTTGTAAATTGGGACCCACTGACCTGAAAACATTACTATTGCATTAGCAATAGTAATGCAAGTAGCATAATGTGAGTAGCATTACTATTGGTGTTGCAGTTACACTGTTTTGTCAGCTATGTGCATAAAGTTGAGTTCCAATATTGTTGTAAAGCACTCTTTCCTCTTTCTCTCTATTGCAAACACACACATGTGCGTGCACACATTTGTTTTTATTAGATTTGTGCTTTAACTTCATCACATTATGAATGAGAGGCGAGTAATTCAAGGTAAATCTTGAGATTGAGTGCTTGAGACTATTAAATGAATATCTCTTTCTTCTAAGAGGTATGGAGGATTAACGGTCAACTTGTTAATGCAAGCAACAACGTAAAATAAGTGCAGTGCTACTTAACACTAATGTAATGTAACTTCTTTTGCATTCAACCAGCCTCTTAACCCAGACAGGGCACTTTGACTTGTATTAATTCAACATAAGCGTGACTTCATTTTCTCAAATATAGGCATGAACAAAATAGATTTGTTTGATTGCGATTTCCAGCACTGTCACTTGGTGGTTTCTCAAGTGCTCAGTAAAGATTTTACATTTAAGATTCATATACTCATTGGCGTCACAGAGCTCACCAGGAATTGGCTCCAGTGTTAGGGGATGTTACAGTGTGGTTAGAGAGCCTTGATAAAGTATCACTGCTGCATTGCAGATACAGTAAAGTCTGTGATAGAAATAGCTCGAAGAATCATTTCCTTAGGGCACACCTACAGCTCTTACCCAACTCTTCTGGAGAAAAAGTCCTAAGAAGAATCCTCAAACAATGATTTTTTTTTTCTCCCTTCCAACTTAATTACTGATATTTCTCTCTAATAGATGTCTGATTTGAGGGAGATAATTAGGTGGGATATTGAAGTGGGCCTCCGGGGGCTCAGGCCTGGTGGATCAGGGGCAGGGAGATGAGGGGAGACACCATCTTCTCAAATTATTCTGGGGGGCCAGTGCTCCCAAGCAGCTTATGCAGCTAAGGCCTGGTAATTAAATTATAATTTAACCTGCTGAGTGTGGAGTGGCAGGACTGGACCAGTCTGGGGGTGGAATGGCACTGACAGGATTTACACTTAATGAAATAATAAAGCAACACCAGCAAGGTATCTGGCAGTCAAGAGACAGACGCGCCTCCTTTCCGCTCTCTGTTTATCCACTCTTCAGTGTTAGGGGAAGATTCAAAGCTGACGAGTAGCTCTCGCCATTTCTCCATTTCTCTGTCATTTCTTTCCCGTCTCTCTGTCTCTTACTCTTTTCTGTCTTTGCATGCATGTTGGCATGGTGAGCGGCAATGCTCTGCATTTCTCTCAATACCATCTTTCTTATATCATTATGTTATATATGTCTGTCCCATCCATGTTACCTTTAATGCCCAATCAGTATAGACCCACTACTTTACTTTTTATTTTCTTGGCTTGCAGACATTTTCTACCTCTCAAGTTAAGTGAATGTGCTTTCGATACAAGAACTAACAGTAATGAATGTGTATTGTGTATTAAGTGTATTGGGAAGCTGTATACAGTTTGTTTATAGTTGCATTGCAAAAAGAGAAAAACAGACCAGCAACAAACCAACAGTTATAGTGGAATCTGATGGTTGTAAGGCAGTTTTTTGACAATCCCTTCCCTTATGATGTCTATACTCAAAAATCACATAAGTGTGTGCTGATGGTTTATTATTATTATGAGTATTATTAGTCTATATTTTCTCATGCATTTAAGGGCTGTATTTTGCTTGTGCATAGTAATTCTCTATTGATTCATTAAAGCATCTCCATAAGGAACCTTAACGTGTACTCACAAAATAACACTCAAACATAAATATCGCAAAAAGCAGTAATGGTGAGAACAGCTTTGGTTCAAAATAAATTGATGTTGGCTGGGTAATATTATGCCTATATATTCATATTCCTTATTCATTTTGGGGCCTCCTAATGCTCGACTGATTTGATATTTGCCGTTTCTGTATTGCATTTATTTATTTGTATGTATTGCCTATATCTAATTTGTCAGGTACCTATCAACCAGAACAATTCTCGTACACACAACTATACAAAATAAAGTAATTATGATTTCGATTAAGTCTATTCCTCAGGTTTCCAGCTTGTCACCACACTAACACACGAGGCAGAATCTAAACTCACTCATCATCTGTCAGTCAGCTTGGTACTAATGCAAAGTCTTATCCAAATCCAAAGTATTTTACATGAAACAGCAGGAGAAGCCAGAGAAAGAGCGAAACAGAGAGAAAGTGAAATAGACACAAAGATGTTAAGGGGAACGAGGTAGAGAGAAATATAGAATCCACCATGTCTTTTTTTGTGTCACTGCATCTTTTTTTCTCACATTCCCTTCTCTCCTCTTCCTCCATCACCGCAGCTGTTAAGATGGATGCCTCACAGTAGAGGAAAGAACCATGCAGTGTTCCAATAGCCCTGCATTGCCGCAAGCTCATTACAACCCTCCCCTCGAAAATCATTCCCGCCCCCACATGCCCCCCTTTTACCATTCACCCCAGCCTCAATCTGCCCCCACCCCAGCCTCAGCCCCAGATCCAACCCCAGCCAGCATGACAGACAGGCCCAGTTAACAGTCCCTGTAAGCGGGGAAAGAAAGCCGAGCAGAGAGGTAAAATGACTGGACCGCAAATGACAGGTGTAGTTAAAATAGTGAGGCGCAGAAAGGCTTGAGGACAGAGAGCCGGGGCGGCACTGTAATAAGCAGGATGAAGGAGCTCAAGCATTGCCTGAGTTTTCCCCTCTCTTCCACTAACATCCTTCCTCAGGCAAACAAAAGGAAAATAAGAGAAAGTTAACTTTTTTCTTCCGACAGTTCCTCTCTTCATTCAGTTATTTCTCTCATGTCAGTCCAATCTTGCACTGCTTTTTTCAGGGATGCCAAATATTTTACTTTAGAGTTAATGAAGCAGTACTTATTATGACAATGCAGGATATTGCCAATATTCAAGAGTTTCAAGTCAAGTGCAGTGTGACAGGGCCGCTTCAATTGTAAATGGACTAAGGGAGGCAATTTTGTTTGGTCCCCACCGGACTAGTTTGGATGGACACAGGAGGGATTTGTCCTCCACTGCTGATCTGCATCTTTGTTCTATTCCTTTCATCCATTTTCTATGTAACCTTTTTTATCTCCACCTCTCCATCAGATCCAGTCTAGCCTCATGTTTAAAGTAATCAGGTTTTCCTAGCATCTCCTTGCTGGGCAGGGTGAGATGAGGGTTAGAGAGGGGATTGAGGGGAGGTGTGTAAAGACCAGTCAGAGGAGAACAGGGCAGTACTGTTGTTGGACAGGGGAGGGTCTTCCCTTGTAAATACAAATTCCGTACGAGCCTGTTTGGTTAAATAAAGGTTAAAAAATCATGGTCCAAAAAACTAAAATCACAATTAAAAATCATATTAGATTTTAAATTCTTGTCTTATTGACATTGTAACTATGATGGGCCTTAATAGTGTTCATTTTACAGAATGTGTTTTTTAGTGTCAGCCACACATGCCTGCAGGATATTCATGCAAGCAGAGGTCAAACAATAAATGTGATATAAAATCACAACACACACACACACACACACACACACAATAATACACAGTAGCACTATAAACAGATACTAACTCATAATGTGTAAAAGAGCCCGTAGAGTGGTGGTTATGGTTATTATGGTCACATGCATTTGAATGGTTGTGTACATTACTGTATGTGTGTTCTTTCCCTGATCAAGCTCCCATTGTTTTTAAAATGTGTGTCCATGTTCTCCCTCCTCTCCTCCTCCCGCTTTCCCTCCCTAACACTGATTCCTCTGTCTATCTGATGAGCATTAACAGGATTATCACTGCTGCTGCCATAATTAGAAGTAATGCACCACAATTACTGATATAGACCAAGGGGATTAAGCTTCATAATGCAGAGATTGCTCCCAGGCAAAAAAAAAAAAATGCTTTTGATCTCATGGAATTTATTGGTTTCTATATGTCAGTATTTATAAAACACTCTCTGCCATATTCTTTGCACAAGACGTAGTAACTGGTAATTCTTGGGTCTCAACCCAGGTTTTGCCTGGCAGGTATTTTACTGGTGCTAGTATTCTATCATAGAGTCCAAGTTCAGATGATGCTACGGTCTTTATTACAATATAATATTTGATGCATTTGATATTTTTTTAGCAGTATATTTAGTAGGGAGTGATAGGAAAGATGGGAGAAACTGTGGGGTTATCATTTGACACAAACTCCCAAGGTCACAAGTATGTCATATGCTCTGTTGCCCGCTGAAATGTAAAACGCCCCCACACTAAACATAATATTATGTGCTGTAACACACTAGGCTATGTTACCTTAAATAGTCTCCTGACTGTATGCAGGAGCTCCCACCCTATGGACTCAGTGTCAACGACTCAGGACATATACAGCGAGTAAAGAGGATGGCCGTCTGGGGGAGCTAAATTTAACTGGTCCCTGTGCAGAAGAGGAACATCTGTCTTTATCAGCGGTGGTTAACTCAGTACAGGAACCCTAGCACATGTAATTCATGCAGTATTTAGATGAGAGGGTCAGAGTGCTCCTGTGGGGACGGAGCTGGTCTCTGTTGCACAGACTGCATGATTGACCGGGGCCTGGTCTGTGGAGAGAGGAGACAGATCCAGTGGAGCTCTGATCCCTTAAACTGTCAGCACACAGTAATGACATGCTTTAACTCCCCCATGCCGTGATGTTACACCTCTGATTGATACGGTAATAACACAGCAAGGCAGCATATTAGAGTTTTGAGGCTAAATAATGGATACAGTTAGTTATGTTGCGATAGGGATCAGCTGTGATGTAGGTATTGACACATTATGCATTTGGTGGTATCATAGTGTGCCAAGATTTGGTGTGGGCCGTTTGGGAGATAAGCAGTGCATGTCTGGCCGGTTATCTAATACAAATTGTGTCGTAATCAAATGTCGCTCAACAGACAGAGGGGGATTGAGCAGACACACACACACTCACACGCACACACACACACACACACACACACTACACATGCACATTCACGATCACAAACGTAAAGGCAACAGTAAACATGTCCCCTGACTTATGCAGCCCCTTTCTCGGGCAATCAGTGTAATTTTGAAAGTACGCAGTGGTGAGATGCATCATTTCCTCAAGTTTCATACATCCTCCCCCCGGTGAAATTTTGAAAATATCGGATTGTAGTGGTGAGATTCTTTCCTCCAAGTTTTGTTGAAATCAAATCAGCTATGTCTGAGATATTGCGTAGGATGGACGGACAAACAAACAAACACATGGACGAATGAACGAATGAAAGAATAAACAAACTAACAAATACACAGAGACCGATCCATCGTCGTCCTCCTGAATTCACAGTGGTGCACAGGTCAGAATTCATGAAATATAATTAGTAGAATCATGGGCAGATTTCTATAGATGTACAGTATGTAGAGCTGCAGATCTAGAATGGTATCCTGCACTGTAGGTTGGATCAGGTGACAGTTATTGCTGTGGAAACGTAGAGAAAATATTCTAAAGTTGATGCCAATCTGAGCAAGGCAGGTGAGGTGTATTTGACATAAAGGTTCAGGTTTTGTTGGAACAGATTTCCCTCTGCCTCTCGCATCTAGAGGATTGAATGAATTACATTACTATGACTGAAACATTGCAGAAACTCTCATATGCACAGACAGGCAGACAGACACACACACACACACACACACACACGCACACATTACAGCACATCAAAAATGACATTTGGTGTTGTTTTATTTTTGTTAGTTTTCTTGTTGGGGACTATAATGCAGCTCTTATTTACTTCTTCCTATGGTTGCAGAGCCACCACCTCCTCTGCCATATTAAACACCATATTGTTCACTCAATATTTGTTGCCAATAGACCCGTCTTTTCTTAGCTTTGTCATGCTGTAGCATTGCTCAATTCAAAGCGCAACAAAAGCAGACAGGGGAACGCCGAACAGACCTCAAGCCATCTTTATGCCCTTGCTCCCCTCAGCATACACACACACACACACACACACACGTATGCATGCATGGACACAAACATACACATGACTACACACACAAATACTGACATGGATTCAGCTGAGACAGACACATCATAAAGCCACAGCTTGGGGGTCATCTCTCGCTCTCTCTCTCTCTCTCTCTCTCTCACTCTGTCACACTTACACTTAAAAGAATAAGTGCATCTGCAGACTAATATAACTATCTTATATGTTAAACCATGTGCTTACATTGTAATATGTACTATTTGATCCTAAGTATCCATGTGATTATTTTACCTGGGAATAGTAGGTGTATTTTTCTCAGATCAAGGGGAGTCCTACCAAACACCATAGCCATCATCCCTGCAACATGCTAGTCAGTACATGACCGAGAGCCACCCTCCTGTACCTTTTAGTGCACAGATAATAAAAACATAACCAATTCCAGGGGGTATGGAGGCTATACTCTAACAAGCTGTTATGATAAGTAGATAAAATGGTGGTGGTAATTTTTCTTGTAACTTTTCCAAAAACCTCCCACAGGGGACAGAATGAAGCCAGTCATTCATACGCACATACACAGTGATGATAATAATTTTAAGAAAAAAGAACAATCTCATTTGTGAGCTGTGCTGACCGTGTTTATTTCTTCCCCACTAAGTGATCTGCCATTGTACAACAGCAGCTCCCTCCAAAAACATAACATTATTTAGAAATGAAGCCAATAACCCGTTAAGATATATGAAACTCATTTGTGAAATATTTGAGAAATTGCTGCCAGGGGGTGGGGGATTAATGTGGTCTCCGGTGCCAGTGCTGACGATTCTCAAAGGAGGCAAATATTACAAATAAAAATAATATCATCATGAAACCATTAGCAAAGTTAAATGACAACAATGCATGGCCACACGGAAACGGTCACACACACACAGGCACACACACATACAATCTCACAGGCCTTGAAATGACACAATATACAAACCCTGTCCTTCATGCTCAGCAGCTGATGTTTGATATTTCATCCTTGTTGTTTTATTAAAGAGTTAAACAGTTTTACATCTCCAACAAATACATATTGGCCAATTTCCCTGACACCCACTCTGATCTAACAGTGTAGATATGGAGAAAGAAAATGCAGAGAGAGATGGAATGAGCAAGCAAGATTGTGATGGTATATTATATTTCCACGTGTGAATTTAATACTTTTAAAGAATGCATTATTTTAAATGATTGCTGCTAAGCGGGGCTGTGCTGGTTTCAGGTGCATATGACTCCTGTCAGAAAAAGGAGATGGGAATTAAAAATACACATAAAATGCAGTGCTTGACTACTAGCATCTGCTCAAGCGTCATTTCTCACAACATGATGTGCCCATATTTGTATTAATGATGCTGATATAATGCTGCTTTATTATATATGTCTCATATTAACGGCATTATGAGGGAATGAATGGGAGACTTCTAATAACATCCCTGCGCTTATCTCTGACTTGTTCATCTTGTTTTTCCCCGTGACTTTGTCTGTCGACTTCTCGTGCCATTGTTTTATCTTCGGCATTTACTGCATTTAATTTCTCTGTCTCTCTCTGTTGTCGGCTCCTGTGTCTCTCCTCCTCTGGATCTTCAAAGTCAATCGATTATGTCCACGACTGAGATTCTTTCTCTCATCTGACGTGTTGGGTATCTATCCTTGGCTTTCTGACCTGGGCCAACTCCCGCCTCACCCTGTGGCTCCTTCCGAACTTTGATGGCAGCATCCATATCCATGTCACCAGTCTGACACTGTCTGTCCTGCATCAATAAACATTTGGGGAGGGCAGATTTTTCTAGGTTGAATAATTTATAGTGCATGATTAGAAACTCTATCCTGAGTGGAGGATCTGGTTGCTTGTATGTTTCTCTTGGATCTTTACAATAAAACATGACCCAGTCTGATTAGAAAGGCCGGAGGCACAACTGGAGCTTATGTGTGTGTGTGTGTGTGTGTGTGAGATGTGCTGATACAGGGTCAATTCCAAAGCTTTTCTCTGAAGTGGTTCTGATATGGGTGAGCAGACAGAGAGAAGAAAAACTATCCTCTATCAAGACTTTTCAGTCTCATTGGAACTTCCCTCTGTATTTTGTAACACACACGCACAGTGTCAGTGTTTAATTTTCATGTAAAGTTGTATTGTAACAATGTCAAGTGACACGTCTTTGCCTCAGTGTAATGATGCTGTTATGATAGTTATAGAGACTCTGGAGAAGCAGTTCAGTATGCTGTAATGAATCACAGGGAATCAGTCAGAACATCATTTTTTTCAGAGTCAGCAACCTAACCTCCTGAAACATAACGTGCTAGTATTGTAAACTAAATTGGTGCAATGGTTGAAGTTCTATTTGAACACTGATAAAGAGGCATGAGTGAAGTAAATCATATTTACTCATCATTAATGGACAATGGCTTGTAAGATTGTAACAGCAACTAACATTGATATTTAAAAGTCATAACCCCAGTCAATGACAAATCTGTCGAATTTTCTAGTAATCTAGTTACTAGAAGTAGTTACTAGCTATCACTGAATACGCACTAGTACTGTATCTACTAGCTAGTTTCTAGTAAAAATATAGAATTTACTTTAATAAATGAAAAAATAGTAGTGGTGCCTGTATTATGCCTATATTAATGTTTCAACAGCTTGCCAGTAGTACACCTAACCACCAAGGTGCCACCGGAGAAAGATGAAGACTTTCCAGAACTTTAAAGCCATCTTAAAATATGTAGTTGTACCTCGCACTGGAACCATTTTATCCTTATTTCTCTTAAGATTCAGACACAATCTTGAGCATCATCATCATGTGAAATTACATGAACCAAGAAGAAAATGATTATCGCATATCACATCTAAAGCACTAAATCAGTTTTCCAGTTTACAGAGGGATACACTGGAAGTATAAAACCTTTCAGTTTCTTCCAGTTGACAGAAGCAGACAACAGACAAGCTTCTGACAGGCATTGTTATCCTGTACTGTGGCTCGCTTCTCTTTGTGTTTAGAGGGACAGTGGAGAGCGCGCCTCATGATCTTCTCATCATACAGTATCTAGGAGTGTGTGTTTGGGATGGGGAGGGGGTGTTGTGTTCATTAGCACAGTCAAAATGCCTGGAGGCATAAGAAGAGGAGGGGTGAGTGAAGGAGAGGGGGGACGGAGGGGGGCGTGTATGGAAATTGACCAGTGTGCTGTAACTGTTCATCTGGTGTAGGCCTTTGAAGTGAGCTGTTCAACACTGCAGCCGGCCTTGTTCTTGGTAATTGCCTAAATGATCTCCATGGAGCGAGGGGGTTGTGTTACAACTGAACTAATCCAGGGGCAACCCGCTGATTTGACAGCGAGCTCTTCGCTATGTCAATCTCCCCCC
>OOFE01015797.1:0-13898 GCA_900323365.1 Monocentris japonica
GGACTGGGGGACTGGTCAGGGTTGAGGGAAAGCTGAACAGAGCAAAGTACAGAGATATCCTTAATGAAAACCTGGTCCAGAGCGCTCAGGACCTCAGACTGGGCCGAAGGTTCACCTTCCAACAGGACAATGACCCCTAAGCACACAACCAAGACAACGCAGGAGTGGCTTAGGGACAACTCTGTGAATGTCCTTGAGTGGCCCAGCCAGAGCCCTGACTTGAACCCAATTGAACATCTCTGGAGAGACCTGAAAATGGCTGTCCACCGACGGTCCCCATCCAACCTGACAGAGCTTGAGAGGATCTGCAGAGAAGAATGGCAGAAAATCCCCAAATCCAGGTGTGCAAAGCTTGTCGTGTCATACCCAAGAAGACTCGAGGCTGTAATCACTGCCAAAGGTGCTTCAACTAAGTACTGAGTAAAGGGTCTGAATACTTATGTCAATGTGATATTTCAGTTTTTCCTTTTTAATAAATTTGCAAAATATTCTTTGTCATTATGGGGTATTGAGTATAGATTGATGAGGGAAAAAATGAATTTAAACGATTTTAGCATAAGGCTGCAACATAAGAAAATGTGAAAAAAGTGAAGGGGTCTGAATACTTTCTGAATGCACTGTATATAATAGTGGTAGTGTAGTTCTCAGTAGTGTTTTTTGTCGTCAGATAGGGCAGAGGGTGGGGCGGAGGGCTCAATAATTTATTGCATGCATCGCCATAACAGTATTCATTTCCTGGTGTGACGTGTGAGGAACGCACCTGTGAAAGAGAAGGGAAACATCAGTGTGCAAGAATCAAGCTGGCATGATGTTCATAGCCACAAAGGCACTCAAGAACTCTTAACGTTTTATGGTTCTACTCTTAATTTACAGTAAATACACAGAAAACCAATATGTACTGTATTATTTTAATCAATGACGTTATGATTTAACGAGGTGTGTCATATTAAGTGATAACCAGAGCGAATGGAAATGGATGTACCTGGAATAATTATGAACAACTGTTTGCATACCTGCAACAAAAATAGAAAAACACATGATGGGAAGAAATATGAGAAAACGGTTTGTAGACAGATAATGAGATTAATGAAGAACTATAGCAGCACCATTTAAAAATAAACCTGTATAACAGCTGAGACAATGGGAAATCCATTTTTGATGTAGCTGGGTATGTGAATTGATGTACAGTGTAAGTGTTTTAAAAGAACATTTCAAAACACATAAAGCTTTTATTCAGCCTTTAAGAAAGTACTTACCAAAATAGAAAAAAATAGTTAAAAAACATATCCAAAAATTACTGTTTTTGGTTTGGTTTGGATTGGAGGGGGATATAGACAAAGCACACGTTTTTCAACACTAGTTTTTACTAATACTACTGAAGTATTCAGATGTTTGGACTTGGAAACTAATATTTTTTTCGAGCTCCGTCTTGCATCTTGCTATGAAAGTGTAAGCTGGAAGCGATTACCAGTGTATTTCATTATTCAGTTGGGATGAGGGGAGCACATCTAGAAAGAGAGTCCCAGCCTTTTAGTGGTTGAAATGGGATTTTTTCCCCTCCCTCATCAGTTTGTGAGTTAGTTCTGCAGTGTCAGCAGTCAGCACACAAAAACGGAATTCAGTAAAAGCTCTCTCTGCTCTCTGGGAGTTTTTTTTCCAACAGCTTGCTCCCATCCCCCCTCTCCCCCTCATGAACTGACATGCTAGAAGAAACATATGCTACTATTCCCACTTCTCAACCGCTTGTGCTGCTTGAATAGAATCTTGCTCAGAGAGGAAGCAGTTGTCTGGAGGGAGAGGGGAGAGATTAGGCAGGGAGAGAAGCCTCAGTGAAGTGCTGGTAAAAGTTTTTTATGGAAATAAAAAAATAAAAAATGTACAATTAATAGGGAATTAGGGGTAAAGACAATAGAGGTTTGAGTAACAGGGAAATGTTTTCAGGGCTCCAGATCAGAGCTCCTCTAGTGCCACTGACATTTTTAGTTGGCACATGTGCACAATATTCTTATTCATCTTCAGAAATCCTTCTCAGATGGCAGTGTCCTTTGCCTAACCAGATGTCATTACTGACAGCTTTGCGATAGTGTTATAAGTCCTTGCCAGCAAACAAAGTACAGTTGCTTAAACAAGTTCCCTTGACATTTTGTACCTTTTAATGTGCCGCTAAATTTGTCTGAGACATGCACAAACTACCCTATTCTTTCAAACCCATCAAAGTGGAACTGAAATTTTAGAAATATATGAAATAAATGAAATATAACTTGTATTTTGGCACCATTGTAATGTGTATGGATAACAGAGCTGTTCGTGAGATGCTGTTTGCATGTTGTGTGTATGTGCTTTCCGTCATTGTTGCACAAACATCAAATAATTAAAAAAATCACTTCCAACTGTTAAGTACAGAGCAGAACAGTTCTCAAGTGATTTCTATAAATCGGGGCAACAATTTTATCGAGGATAATATTGACTCCACCCAGAAGGACCGCCTCATTAAAGGGATATTCCATCTGTGAAAAACTATTTCAACCTTCAGGTAGTTGTATTGAACATTAGCATTGTTATCCTCCTGAGTCAGCACTAGCTTATTTATCACAGTAGTTGGTAACTCCATGACATACTAACACTAACATTCAATGCCATATCTGCACTAAAAGGAATCTTCCCCTGGCGACATCCCTGAAAAATTGCGTGAGGCATAGCTCTTGAGTCCAAATCCCACTTCAAAAACAAGGTGACAGGACGCTTGTTGACCTTGTTTAATATACTCAATTATTGATGGTGAAAAGGGGTCAGATGGGTAAAATTCAGAATCCAGTTAAAACCAAAAAATCATGATTAGAGAACGTGTTATTAACAGCCCCAGAGTTTTGACTGACCCTATAATACAGTATATGCCAGTAGATAGGTTGTACTGAAGGGGAGAGTTTGACTGTGGGAAGCTCACCTCAGAGAACTTCTTCTTTAGTGAGAGGTCAAACAAGATCTCCGCCACATTCCTCATGGCTCACTAACATGATGCTATTAGTCTCCACTCCAAATGGATCCCGTATTTACTGGTTATTGTGCCTGTTCCCCCAGAAAACTTGTCATGCAGTTTCATCAGACGTGCCTTCAACATATTCTTAAATGCATTTCTGCCTGCTGTGTCCAATTGTTGTGCCTTGTGGCAAGCACTGGGAAACATATTCAGTCTCACGTTGCACACATTTATTTGCCCATAATAACAGTTTTCTCTGAAATCCTTTGAGTTTGTCTGTTTGCTTGAACTGATTGTGTCCCTTCCCTTGCACAGACAAATTCAAAGGTGTTAAGATGCTCATAAACATCTGCAAGATAAGCCAGCCTTTCAAGCCACATATCGCTGTCAGACAGCATGACAAGTTGTGTTTTCTAAAAGAAAGGCTACAATTTCTCTCCTAAGTTTGTAGAAGCATGACAGACCTCGAGTCAGTGCACCTCCACATGATAGAGCACACATGTTACATTACATTACAGTCATTTAGCAGACGCTTTTATCCAAAGCGACTTACATAGGTAGGATAGTTGACACTATGTGGGGCTTGAACCCACAACCCTGAGGCTGAGAGTCTCATGCTCTACCGACTGAGTTCATGTGGCTCTTTTTAACAAAGCTAACCACCTTACTAACCTCTTTCACAGTCTCTTGAAGTGCCAGGTCCATGTCCATAGCTACTAATGCTCCATTATTTCCAGTCATTAAGGCCGCACCATGTAGTGATCACAACACACATATCGCACCTCAGACCTAATTAGACCAAATATAAACCTAGTGTGTTACTTCATATAGCTTCGACAGTTATTGTGGTGTGAAGGTCTGCACTAAAGAGATACTGCTCCTGGAAGTCTTCATACCACACATGCGTCACGTTAGCCAGTAAAATGGCATGATTAGTGACATCTGTAAATTTAAGTTGCAGCTTGTCATAGTCATTTTCCTTGAATGTGCAGTATTCTGCTGTTTTATGTTATTTGACATGTCATGGATTCGCCTCCTTATGGTGCCACTGCGTAATGATATAGTCCTCAATTAGCTGCGGATTCACCCAGGAACTTCTTGGTCATGTCAACAGCTGCTGGTAAGATTAGACTCTCTCCAACTGTGTGAGCAACATGGTAAAATGCACAAAGTGCCTGTTCTTGAATTGTGCTTGTAGTCTGTATAGTTTTTTGTGATGACTTCAGGTCTTGCAGCTTTCTTTTAAAAAGCTCAGCCTTCTCTGTGTGGTGTGTGTTTCATTTCTAAATGGCACATTAGCTTTGACTGCTTCATGCTTTCATTTGCCAAAACTTTGCTGCACAAAACACATTGCAGTGTAAACCCATATTTAATACATTTGGGGTCATACTTGTGTTTATTTGTAAACATCTCTTTATAGATGACATCAATTCTGTCTTCAATTAAGAAATGTCCTGCTGTGGCTGGCCAACGACATCGGCTATGACAATGGTTTCATGTGGTGTGATTTGGCTTAACATGTGAAATTAAAAACAATGCATTTCAAACAGATGCATTTCAAAATAAAAATCCTGTACCAGAATATATAACATTTTTACTTAAAAGTCTGGTGGACCCTCTCTTAATGGCTCCGCAACCCACTTTTGGGTTGTGACTCACTGGTTGAGAACCAGTGTTAACCAATAAACTAATTTAAGTTGCACAGTGTTTTGTGGACTCTGTTAAGCTTCTATGAAGCTTCCATGTGTGGGATACCTTTCCCATTTTAGGAGGCATTTATCCGGTCTATGAATAAGTCTAAATATAACTTACTTCATGAGAGAAAATGTTTAATTGTTTAAACCCATAACATCCTTGGTAAATCAAGTCAATAACATGCTTGGCGACAGTCTTAGCTTGTTTGGCTGCGTCTCCTCTGCATTGTGCTGTCAATTGGGCAGCAGTGTCTTCTGTGTTGTTTTTTTGGAGGCAAATGTCTCTGCTGTTCTTCTGTGGAGAGTGACGGGAAGGCTGTGTTTGTTTATTGGGAATTCCAGGTCTCTCCCTAGTCTGCCCCAGGCCTCGGCTTGGAGAGCCCAACCGCCACAATTGATCCCAGCAGCTGGAGCGGCAGCGAGAGCCCTGCCGAGGACATGGAGAGGATGAGTGATTCGGCAGACAAACCCATGGACAATGATGCAGAGGGGGTGTGGAGCCCTGACATTGAACAGAGCTTCCAGGAGGCCCTGGCCATCTACCCTCCCTGTGGGCGCAGGAAGATCATCCTCTCTGATGAGGGAAAGATGTATGGTGAGTACAGACATAGTGTGTGCATGGATGTGTCTGTCTGCAAATGCATCCACTTTATTTCAGCTAAATTTATTAGCTTGTATGCATATATGGTTTTCTAACAGGTGAAAACTAAAAGAGTGTAAAAATAAACAATGCGTTAATAAATGGTTGGACTAATATAATATGTGTGAGACTGGTAATCAGAAATTAACTTGAGATATGCAGCCCCCCCCCCTCTCTGATGGTGGCCATACAACCACTACTCTGGTTCACTGAAGTGCACGTCTATAAGTAAAGCGGCGTGAACTATTAGTCAGTAGCAGATGGCACTGCGGCTGCCACCAGCTGTGCCCCCTCTCCTCCCTCCACTTCCCCCATTCCTGGCTGGGTGATGTCATGGAAAGAGGGAATATTTTCTCTCTGCGGTGTTGGACTGTCTCACAGCCTGTCAGTGTCAAGTGAAAGCAGAAAGCCCCTCAGGGCGTTTGCTTGCAGCTGTCATGTGACCCCACCGGCCAAACAAAATGTAAATTCTAAGAGTTGCAGTGAAACCCCTCAGCTGTCACTACAAAGACGTGGCCTCAGACAACAGCACCCTCCCCACTGCCTCTTCCTTCCCTTCCCTCTTCTCCATACCGGCTGAGAGTGCCAAAGAACCTGAGTCACTCTGCTCTGGATTAGCACATGACAATGAGGTTTTCCTAGAGAGTTTAAAATGATCTTCACTCAGTACATGCCTCACTATTGCACAGTGGACATTATCAATATGATGCAAACATTCTGCTCTCAAAAGGACTGTGTAGTTGATTATATACGTTCACTGTACTTGGTTAAAATGTGATTCCTTAAAAGTTTCTCATATGTTATAATCAAATGTGTTGTATTGATAGATTCTAAGTATTGCAAAAAAGTGTCACTGTTAAAAATCAGAGCCAGCGTTATCTGCATGATGTATTCATGTGGAACAATGTGGGGTTTTGCAGATAACCACAAAAATGTAAAAAAAAAAAAAAATTCCTGGGGACTTGCCAGAAAGACTAAACATTCAAATGTACCAATAGAAAGTAGTTTACAGGCTCACCTTGAGCCTGTGCTACATGCCACTGTAAGCTGTATCAGAGCCCTGTTGATGTTTTTGCAGTTCCTTGGTTGCCGATAGAGATCGATAAAGGTCATAGATTACTTTAACGTGCTAAAGCATGTTTTATGTCAGTGCATACCTTAAAAAATTTAATATGATTGGAACATTAGGTAATTTAAGAAGCCTGTTTCTACTTTCATGTTTGTTTCCACTGGGCTTTAAAAGGAAGTGCACACAGAATTGTGTTTATTGCTATGCTTGTTTTGGTTTTTTTATTGGGGATTTTGAATGTGCCTTGACCTGCTGGAGACACAGGATTGAACAGAGGTCAGTCCTGCCAGATGTGCTGGGTATCTGGTTGCGTATTTGCTCACCAGCAGCACAATGCATGGACTGGCCCAGTTTCGCTAACAATCAGAACTGTTAACCGCTCACAATAATTTGCTTTGCAAACGTCTTTAGGTGTGGAATTTGAAAGGATTTGTATACATAATGCATAGGCTATGGTACAATGTGATTGTTATGCCTTTCTCTCTAATGAAAACAGAGTTAAGTGCCAGTGTTCAACTGCTGGAAAGAGCTATTGAAAGACAGGGAAGGGAAGATTAGCATTGTTTTTTGGAGAGTAAAGGCAGAAGCAGGGGATGCAGTCCTCTCACTTAAACCAACAGAGTTTGGTGGGACTGTGTAGCAGGGAGCTGATTAAAACCAGTCTGACGTATGAGTGCTTTTTCTGGGGACAGTGCTTGTTGCTCAGCCTTGCAGCTGTTGCTGGGTCCTAGTGCCAATCTTATCATACCGTGAACTGTGACAATCCCCCAAAGCCACTGAGGCATTAAAGGTACTGTGGGTTTTTCTTGAAGAAGAATTGTGCCGCATTTTATTTTGAATAGATTGATACAATTCAAATTTAGCACATATTGTTTACCAAAAGCAAAATTAGATTCGGATCAGGAAAAAGAAATATGAATGTGGTGTAAATAATAATCATTAAACATTGACGTTTCTACATGTTCTTATGTATTATGTGAAGGCAGTCGTACAGGTCATGCATTGCCTATTTGTTGAATCCAAAAGGTGCTTTCCTGTGTTGTTTCCCTCCTCCCCATTAGCTAGTTAGTTAGTCTTCATCATCTTCACTGCACTATTGTTCTGAGGGCATGTGAATAATCATATTTCTGACAATAGTTTTGATAGAGTTTTGATGGTGCTCATTGTCTCAATGGCTATATGTAATAGCCATCTCATTGTTGAAAAGTACACTGGAGGAGGAAAGGGAGAGACATACACACTTTTGGGTACCAGCGGCATGTAGCTCATTGTTCTTGCACTAATGAGGGTATTTTGTGTGGAGAAAACGATCTGGATTCAATTCCGAAGTCATTTTTTTTTTAATTCTAAAAACGCAATCGTCTAAAATGCAGAATATGTAGGAAACGTTGTAAACGGCATTTACAATGTTGAAGAAATTAATTTTTTAAATCTTAATGTTCAGTGACATGGATTCTTTCTATTGCTGAACTTTATTTTAATATTACCTCAAAGGAGCCACCATGTCTGACAGGAGAGCCAAGACGAATCTCACAATTGGGCCTCTTCATCTTCCCCAGGAATCTCACACCTACCCTTCTCACTATGCCATGTTGGGGTCTAAGATGCCTATTGCATTGTTGCAAGAAATAAAAAATAATAAAAGCACTAAAATAAAATAAAAAAAAATAAATAAAGAATTTGATACGTCTACAGTTACAGTCCTATCCTGGGAGCATTTTAACCGAAAACAAAGGTGCTTTGTTTATCATGTGAATAAGTGTGTTCCTTGCTGTATGCATCAGATTTCCATCAGTGAAGTGCTCCTTGCTAGCAGGGCATTTCTTCTGAATGCCATCAGAGATGATGAGAAACCCCTGAAGTGGTCCTCTGTGCTGTTACAAGGAATTGATTTGTCTAAAACATGACAGTGATTTATCTTTAAAGAGGGCAAGGGCTCAGCTAACTATGGTGAGGCTAACTATGGTGGTCCATAGGGTTTCTAACAAACACAGATAGACAACACACAAAACCTCTTATGGCATCTGAGATGAAAGATAGGTAAAATGTGACACAGGTACTTTTGTAGTTGAGAGACCCCTGGGAATGGCATAGTGTTCCATACACAGAGCTCATCACAAGAGGAGCCGCCCTGAGTGCCCTTAAGCCCTTTGTTATCTTGGGGCAGAGTGCAGTTAATTAGCAACAGTTTCTATAGCAACTGCCTTGCGGTACAAAACAATGTCTAATTTCTGCTTCTTAGTTTATTGTGGTGTTTACCTTTTATCAATGTTTTCTGATGTCCTGATACAAGTGTTGGCTGGCACTGCCCCCATTCTGTGAGGCTAATTGTGACTGGGATGGAAGACACTACAGCTGCATAGTAGGCATTTCCTATCCTTTGCCATGGCCCCTCAGTTTACTTGAGAAAATATTTTAAAAAGCACAGGGAAACAGGGGGCACTGGCCTCTAGCCAATGGCCTAAGTGCCTAAGACTCTGCACTTACATAATTCACCTGCTGTGCAAGGTTGCATTAATTTACCCCAGAAATAGGGTTGATATATGAAACAACACGCTTCACTCAAATTCTGTTTATTCATTGTCATTGGTGAATTTTCCCTGTTACTGTAGAAAAAAGACGAGAACTGATTTTTTTTACTTGGTTTACTGACAAATATGTAAATACATACTCTGTTTTCTAGGCTTCCCCACACCGATACATACATTGTTTTCATTTCCAAGGAGTCCAGACCCTCAGTTGTATTTGATATATAACCTTGGAAGCCCTTTCTAACAGTTATGATCAGTAAACTAATTTGTGACATAATCACCTCTCATGGGATTTTGGAGGTACTTTTTATGCGATTTTATGTGATTTTCTCTGATCTGGTTCTGATAAACAGCAACAGTCACCACAATGCATCCAGCTACATTCAAAATATTAAACACAGTGACCAAATCAGTGCAGTCCCAGTAGGTTATTATGTTGACCTTGTAGGCTGGCTGCTGGACATTCAGCCCATGTATGCCTCTGTCCTCACGTGTCTTTTGATGTAAAGTTTTTCCTATTACCACTCTGCTGTTTGCTCTGCCATCTCATCAGCGATCCAGCCTAGACCCCTCCTGTGGGAACTAAGTGGCACTTGGTTTGCAGTGATGCCAAGGATGAGTTAGATATAATGAGCAGACATGGCTTGCCCCCAATGGCCCAGCACTGTGCTCCTCTGGGGCTCGTCTCATTGGGCGGAGCATGCTCTGAAATAGAGCGAAGGGACCTGAGCCTCCCTGCTGGGCAGATAATGAGGAATTCTGGGATCAGCTCAGGCTCCCTGAGTCACCTGCATTCACTCAGAATGAAGTGTGAGGAACTTTGGTGCAGGAGCGACATCGCACACCTCCAGAATAATCCCTCATTTGTTCCATTGTGTGAGTGTAACACTGCCGTGTTTTCACACACGTGGTAGGAGAAAAAAGTCCAATTAATTTATAGTCTACTCCCCCAATAGGGGTAACTCTCAAAATGTAAACAGTATTGATGCTAGAATGGTAAGGGAAGTAAGGATTCAGGATTTAAAGGTTGAGGTTGTGACAAACTAGAGTTATCTACTCATCATGGGCCACTATGGAGATGGTTCTATTTCTCTCTTCCCGTCTATCCAATAACCTACCACTGTGTGTGTCTGTGCCTCAATCACTCAGTTTATTTGGACAAATTGTTTGTTTCTTTTAAATTTTAAAAGACTGCACTGATGCATTATTAAGGGCTCAAAGGCACATGACAGCTTAGCTTGTAAAATTCGAGGAGGGTACCTTTTTCGTGTGGTCTTTATACTGTCACTTTAAACAAAGCTGTTTGCTGACAGTCCTGCTGGAGCTTGTCTGCACCTGTTGTTTTGGGTCACATGGGTCTAATACAAGTGTTTGGACGGTGGGTGACAGAAACATTGGGGTGATAGATGATTTGAGGTCTAGCTGAATTCACCATACTTGTTTTTGAGCCCTTGATTCAATCCCTACATGTTTTTGGCCTATCACCCATTTGTGTTTCTATTGCTGTGAGAATGTGGAATTAATGAAACTCACCCCAGTTCCTGAGTTCCCCTGTTGCTGAGCAGCAGAATTGATTTTGAAGTGCATATTATTTCTTGGCAGTCTGTTCAGGGGCAGATTTCACTTGGGCATAACATGTTGTCACTTGCCTGAGATTTCAGTCTCCTGCCCACAGCCTCAGGTTGTGGGGGTTCATGCCTCACAGGACTGCTTACCGTGAACAGTGGATCGGAGGCTCATGTTATTTGTTGACCAGGGTGTGATGTGATTTTTATCAGCAGGGGCTTAAATAATTAGTAATAGTAATAGAGTTAACTTGCTTTTGAATTTTGTTGAAAAGTTCAAATGGCATGGTGAAATGAACTACAATACCTACACATCTTTTCAACTGGTTTGAATTGTTTGAGTGTTGAGAAGTTTTTTACATTGCAAAATTAGCTGCATTGTTGGTTTGTTTGGATTGTTTTTTATTCTGACCCTGCTGCTTGAGTGCATGTCTGTCCTGGACAGAATGAAGTAACAGTTATTTTAGAATAAAGGTAAATATGGCATCACTTTAAACAAACAAAATACATTCATTTGTTTTTACAGACTCATAGAGAACTTTGGATCACTGCAAATTAATCAAATGGCATATCACTCTAAAATAATATGGGAATGTAAATATGTCTTGCACAGATTATTGTACATTTTCAATTATGTTTTAATGGCAACATTTTAGAAGTTATGGTGATTTAATGCCGGAGTGGATCACCAATTTTCAATTTAGGTGTCTCTGGAACTGCTTTGGAAAGAAGCCAGACAAAATGATTAGTGAGTTTGTGTTTTTCCATGTGCAACTGTTTGCATTGAATGGTTGGATAGTAGGCCATATTTCTCTGCCTGAATCAGGAGTTTATGGGGTGTGTCCCAGCTCTGAGGTCTGTGTGAGGCCCTCAGACTTGAGCTTCTGGTTTCAGGTTGCACGTTCCCAATTGGCTGCTTTTGTTTGACTAAAACACAGTGGAACTCTGGGCTTCTTAAAGATGCAGTGTCACTTGCATGCTCTGTTCAGGAAATCATCTGTTTCATACTGATGACATCATATTCTATTGATGAAACACTTTTATACTGATGAGATCATTTCATACTGATGGAACCATTTTGTGTAATCAACATAAAAATGGCATCTGAATGACTGTATTATTCTGTCATCCAGAGCACTGGGACTACACTCCAGCGCCAACAGAGATTGTTGATGTCCTCTATTCCTACGCTGCCCATGGAAAAGAGAAAGTCTGTCAACTCAGAACAGCGTCTCTGGAAACAAAGAACAGACTGAAGATTATTTCCCAGCCATAAAAATACTCAATACCCTAGTATTCTATGTTATCATTCTTATCGCTGCCAGTGGAATGTGGACTATAACAGAGCATAAGAATGAGCGCATTGACCAGGTTTATTATATTGTGACTGTATCAGAGTTATTTTGACTGGTGGCAATGGAGAGGCTTTACTATTTGGGATCCTTTTTCTGGCCAAAGATGGATTAAAACTTTCAGACAACATCCTTCTGCTTGTGCTTATGATAACAAGGGAACGTGAGACAGAACATGAGACAGAAGAGCACATCATGACCACAAAATTTTACTTTCATTTATACATATTGGTCACTGCTAACACATCTTCCTTTGTGCTCAGATGCCGGATTGATCCTGAGAGATTGAAAATATTGATTTGACTCTGTGTCTTACTTTGTTGTGGGGAAGGGAGGGGAGTGCACCTGTCAGCGTCATGTTCACACATTGGACTTGCCACACAGCCAGTTCCTCTGGAGACTCATAATTACAGCCGTCCTTTCAGATTAGTCCAGCAGCCTGTCCAACTGTGGCTTGACTCCCTGGTCATTTATTTCATCCCTCCCCCTCTCCTGAGAGGCACACCTCAACACAACGACCAGGCCAACCAGTAATGTATGTGATGATAAACTCAGTGGCTCCTAATTGATAGAGTGATTCAGACAAGGGCTGGCTGAGCAAATTGGTCCCTTGTGAGTGTATTGCACAGAGTTGGAGCGAGTGGGCTTCAGCTCTCGCCTTGTCTGAGAAGGGTAGACCAGAGAGAGAGGAAATAGAATGGGCTGGACCTGCTGAGTGATAAAGAGGCTGCCTTTGCCTCCTTATCCTTGTCTGAACACAGGCACAGTTCAGCTGAGGTTGGCTGCTGTAATGCTCTCTGTGTCTCCAGGAAGGCTCAGGTTAGTGACCTGCTGCTTTCTGATGTCTTGTAAGATTTTGAGAGAACACCTCACCTTTAATCCCCCACTGTTCAACTAACACATTATCTCAACTGCTCCTGACCCTGCAATAAAGCCTTTTATCCAGCTCAATAAGGTCATTTCAAGTTAAGTATTGATTTCTTTTGGTGTCCAGTGAAAAAAATGGATTTTAAAGAGGTGTTAATTACAGTTGCACACAGCATTGCAAGGAGAAATTAATTTATCAATGGTTGGATTTTCAGACCCTGAGTGGAACGCGTAATCATTACTTAGCTTTAAAGTCTAAACAAATCTGATGTCTGTTCGTTGAGTACCATTCAGTTGAGTTATTAAGTATATCAGGAAACTTGGCAAAGCTTATTTAGCTGGCCACTTTCTGGAGGGTAAGAGTGATGGTCTATTGCCATTGAATTCTCATACCAAGATCTTTGTTGCATACCATGCTCCACCTCACTGTGGAACAATATGACATGATTAATTTGCAGATTTTTTCGGATGCTCTACAGCTGAATGAGAATCATGCAGAGAATTGGATTTGGGCTCTGCAGTGCTGTTTGTTGCCTTTGACAACAGATATAGCTAAAGCAAGGAAAAAGCCCTCTAATCACCAGAGGTAACTGCTTCTATTTTCTCAACCAATCAAATACTAGGAGGAGAGACCAAGGGACTGGGAAACAGCTAACCGTTCAAATCAAAGCCCATCTGAGCGAGAATAGAACCCCTATGTGATACTGTAATTTTGTTAAAAAGAGAAATGTTTAAAACCCACCCAGTGTTTTTACTTTGGCAGATAAATGGAGATAAATAGACTGTCCTTATTAGTAGGCTTTCTTGTTTTCATGTCTTTGCTTTCCTCCTCTAAATGAGGACTGGATATAATTTTAGCCTATGGCTTTAGTAGGAATACCCTTGAAAAAGCCAGTGAGGTTTTTTTGAGACATTAAAGACACTGCTGTACATAAATTACACTGAGGAACACAGCATGGATTCTTGAATTTTCAAATGGTCTTTAAAAACTGCCATAATAAAGAAAACTTTCACAGTAGTTAAAAAGGTACTAAATTAAAAATACATCACTACACACACTACAAAAATGAAGTCAGATTTAAGTATGCCTATTTCCTGGAATACACAAGTGGTTATCACATTGAGTTGTGTGTGTGTGTGTGTGTGTGTATGTATGTGTGTGTGTGTGTGTGTGTGTGTGTGTGTGTGTGTCGGGGGGTGAGG
>OOFE01015797.1:13918-24239 GCA_900323365.1 Monocentris japonica
GAACATGGGGATTGCCCAAAACACAATAAATGCAGAGACCGTTTATTGGGAAGATATATGTAGGCTTGAACTTTTCAGTTTTGGCCAGCAGGAATTGAGATGGTTTATGTGTATGTATGTTTGGGGGGGTGCAGGGGGAGGGATTACTATTGTGACTCGTAGAATAGCCCTTGTGTGTGTGATTATCATGGCTGCATGCATACGACTCTGACCTTGAAGTCTTTCTTAGGGACCACGCTTCCAATGTGGGGGGTCCACAATACAGGAAGTTAAGCCACCCGTAATAGGCAGCTGGTGGGCTGGAGTCAGATGTTATTATCAGCAGACATTATCCGAGGGGTCTAAGCTCCTAGTTGCCCTGACCCTATTTATTACTGATGGGAGAACAGGGATTTGAGTGCCTTAAATGTGACATGTTGGTGCTGCACCTTCCTTGGGAAACACCTGCAGGATCTGGCCAGCTCCAGGCCTTTATTTTTAGTTGGAATTGTTTAAACTTAAATCACCGACCCATTGTCTTTTCACAGCAGTAATGCATGATTCATTCAAGTGAAATTATTAATCACACAGAACATATTTGTCAGCATAGTCATAGTGGCTGCTCAACCTGGGCTAACATCATGATAAACTGATATCATAGTTTGTTCCCCCTAAAAAAGGGCACTTTTTCTTCCAAGCCACAAGTCACAGGTTCTCCTCCACTTGGCAAGCGGTGGTTCCCCATTGATATTATGAGTAAAAGGCTTCCTGCCCCTGTGCACTATTCCCAAAACCTGGGACGAGGGACCTTCCTGCTGAATGCCTTCATATTGTTGGTTTAGTCTATTGTGATGCAAATGTCTGCCTGAGACCCTTGAGTCATCTATCACGGATGACAGGAAAGCTAGGACCATTGTGTGGGCCCACTGCTGCACACACACACGCACACACGCACACACAAATACAATCTGGGCTATGGCCTACATAAGATTCAGGGAGAAGAAACCAAACGGAAAGGATTATAACAGTCCTGTAAATGAAAGGTTTTGCTCCAAATAATACAATTGGTATAATACATAAAGGAGACGTTAGTTTCTCCGAAGACATGCTCTGGAAGCCTTGGAAGTAATGTGTTACTCTCACCTTTCTTTCCATTAATAGAACATTTTTGGTTGTGAAAGGTGAAAACATGAAATGTACTTTTACTCTTTGGTTTTCCCAATATAGCAAGGTCAGAAATGTTCTAATAATCACCAAACTATATGTCTTCAAGCCTGTTGTACTTTAACATTTCCAATTCAAGCACTGGTTATCACAGTGCAATGATAAACATCAATAAAAGAAAAAAATTGTAACAAGAATTAATGATAAATTTCTCTTGAGGCAGGGCAGGGGTTCATGGTGCCCTCTGTTGTGTGAGGCTGCACTCCCATGCCCTGCAGAAAGAGCGGTGGAAGCCACATGAAGTGATCTGCTGTGTGTACAAGTCTGATTTCAGTCCAGGCCCAACATTGTCTCACATCCATTGACATCATGCCGGAGTGCTGGGCCAGATGTGGCTGTGGTTGTGCCTGTGTTAAACAAAAGTGCTGTTACAGGAAATGGTCGCTTTTAAAAAGAAGTAAAAAAAAAAAAACAGCTAAGCAGCAAAGCATTGCTCTTGCCACTCAAAGGACGTAACCAAGCCAGTTAAAATGTTAAATATGCCATTACTTAAATTAGCCTCAGTGTTTGTCTTATGCAGGTGCGTAAGGCTTTGGTGCTGTATTCATATCAAGCCTTTGCATTCGCATGCCAGTTAGAGATGGTACACTGCTTCATTTATGATTGCCGCTGTATTATTATTTTGGAAAATGTAGTTACATCAAAAACACACAATGAGAAATTAATCTCATCAAATGCTCTAATGTCACAAATAGTTCCACAATCGTTCTGAGGTTTCTAGTGAAATGGTATACATTTGCCTGACAATCCTGTTATATCTACAGTATCGTAAAACTAATCTTCTCATGGACAGATGAAATGGTGGGTAATTGTGAAGCGTCTTGCTTTGACATCACCTTCTACAGTTAAAACATTCCTGAAGAACATATAGACTAACCATGTGGGGTACTACCTACTATCATCCTGAGCATTCAGATACAACATTTTATGTCCCTCAAAGCTGGATTCTCTTTTCTTATTCCTCATTGTATCTGGCTAATGTAGGATAATCTATTTCCATAATAATTATTATGCCCCAGGAATTTCAGCACAAGACATGGCAGTCAATATATGTAGATTTTTATCAATCAATCTTTTGATAATCCACCCTAAAACACTTGAAACGTGGTTAAAAAAACAACAACAAAAAAACACCTATTGGCGATGTACCTTAAATTTGTTGGTCCATTTTCTTGTAAGTTGGTGTGTTTTTATTAACTATTAACTATTTTATTAACTGGCCAAACATAGATGACGTGATGACACGTCAAGAGATTTCCAGCGCAATGGAGTCTCATAGCAGAAAATGTTTCAACTATCTAAAACATCAACAGTAAGCGTCAGGTTTTGGTGTCAGCCACTCAGAATCAAAGAGCAAGGGCTTATTAATATTTGCACTGACATTCAACAATCATACTCAGTTCATTTTTTGAGAGTCTTGCCCCACTGGAAAAACTCTTGCTCTCGTACTATGCTATTGCTCTCTCTCTCTACCTACACGTATAAGAGAGCGCCTTAGTTCAAGTGAAGGGAAATTTTAATGCTACAGCATACAATGACATTCTAGACGATTCTTTGCTTCCAACTTTGTGGAAGCACAGTTTGGGGATAGGCCCTTTCCTGTTTCAGCATGGCAGTGCCCCAGAGCGGCACAGACTGGCCGGCACAGAGCCCTGACCCCAACCCCATCGAACACCTTTGGGATGAATTGGAACGCCGACAGCAAGCCAGGCCTCATCACCCAACATCAGTGCCCGACCTCACGAATGCTCTTGTGGCTGAATGGAAGCATGGAAGGCTGGAAAGCCTTCCCAGAGGAGTGGAGGCTGTTATAGCAGCAAAGGGGAGACCAACTCCATATTAATGCCAATGATTTTGGAATGAGATATTCAATGAGCAGGTGTCCACGTAGTGTACCTTACACTGGGCAAGATGGTGATTTAGTTTGCCCACACTGGGCTTTTGTGTGGCTTTGACGGTGGCGTAATTGCTACTGAAAGCAGCTACTGGAGGATGAATACAAAACAATGCCAGGTTTTTTTTAAATGCACAAGAAGTCCTCTAGTGGCTGGTCTACGACTAGCTGTTTCTCAGCTTGAATGCTACATACAATAGTTTCACTGTGTCAAAATTATTTCAGTGCCGTATTGCGGTATTTAAGAAAAAAAATGTTAACAGACAAATTACAAAAATCAACGTTGATCTCCGCGAATTAATATTTGAACATTCCATTTTTCTGACCCATCCCTAGTTTCAGGATGGGAAGAGGTGGAAGAAGGGGTGCCCTGGTCGGGGGGTAGAATAGATGGGGACAAACAGCAGCTGTGCAAACCTCATCAGTCAAGTAAAGGATTGGGGGGGTACTTTTCAGCCAGGTTGGTCAACTAATCTCTCTCTTCATCTCTTTCTCTACCTCTATCTCTCCTGTAAGTTTTGTAAAAAAAAATGTGTGCTGTGCATCTCATTTTGTAAAAAGGATAAAATTGCTCAGGTGCTTACTGTATATGTTGTAATGGATGCACAGTTTGACAGTGCAATTCATAAAATGCTGATTCAGATACCAAAGGTCTGATGGGGTGTTATTTCTGGGTGTGGTATCTCTGAGGTTGGTCCAGAGAGAACACTCTGCTATGGAGGGGGGCTATTGTTATTCACAATAGAGGGAGCCAGTCCCGGGTTCCTTGGAGATAGGATGCTGAAGGCCAAATTGGATTTCTGACTGAATGAGGAATCAGCTGCTCGGACGACAATCTGGGCAAAAGTTGAGCTACCATCTCATTGTAGGGCTGCTGTTGGAGTGCCATTCATATGTCTCAGAACCTCTAGGGTCATTGAGATTCAGGGGAGAGTTCACTCTGGCCAGGGGGAAGGAATACACGCTCCTCCAGCTGCCGAGCAGCATGACTTCTCATGGGGGTCACACTATAAATATCTAATCCTTTTCCTGCTGCTTTGAGTGACAACAAGAACAGCTCTTAAAGAGTTAATTCTCTCACTGCTCTCCAGCTCTTGCATCAACTCCAGGGCTCTACTCAACCAGCAGGGATCGACTCAATAGTAGCGGAGTAGTGCTCTTTCAAAAGTTGTAATGACAATAAACTACATTTTAAACAAGTAGATGGACTTAGCTGTAAAAGCCAAAAAAAAAAGTCCACAAAGAACCGAGTATTCAAATAACCACCCGAAATTCAAAGTTCAGGATTTCCTGCAATTCCTAATGATGTCCTCTGCTAATGATATTTAATGATATTTCAGGTATTTCAAACAGTATTCATGACTGGACAAATTGTCTCGTGAAAAGGTAATATATCTCAATGCAAAACGCTGTAATCATGCTGCTTTGTCTTTTGTTTTTTTAGCTTGAGAATGCAGATTTTTAGCCTTCATAGCTGAAACATCTTGTAGCACAGTCCTCCATCGTTGAGCATTTGAAAATTTAGGTTGGGGTAGGAGATTGGGAGTGTCTTGAAATTCCAGTGGGCCCAGAAAGTGAGTTTTGAAAGCCAGAAATCTCAGCACCCGGTGATGTAATTGTTGAGTCATTAGTATTGATCAACACTATCAATGGGGCAGTAATTTGCCATCATACTGAATGCAATCAAATGCAGTCACATTTTATTCAGACTATAATGGTAGGTTGTGTGTTCATATAATTGCTGAACAACTACAACATACTGTACATGCAGAGCCCTTTATCTTTGTGTCTGGAACAATCTGCCTAATCATGAGTAGCTACTTATTGTACATAACAGTAGACCTACTAGATAGCTGTAATAAACCATACAGCGTTACCTGAGTGAAAATAAAATACTATTTTATACTTTTACTTCTCTCAATTTGATTCCTGAGTGCTGCTGGCTGTGTTTGGTTTCTAATTTGGAGATCACAGGGCAAGATCTGTCGCAGTGCAGGGACCTGTTCGCCAACCATCTATTCCAGGCAGGGATGTTAGAATATGAAGAGGCATGTCTGGCTTATTGGTTGCGCCTTGCCTGGGAGAAGGTGTGGTTCAGTATGTTGACAGACAGAGAAGTAATACTGGGTAGAGGGGTCACTTGCTGCTGCCACACAGATTTGGTAGCAGTAATTTACCCAAGTTCTGCACCTTTCAGAATAAGATGAATGGATCCAGGCAGTTCAGGCTATTGCCTTCACCGTGGCTCTCACATCGCAGTGGCTTTTTTGCTAACACATGATTGTGGTCACAGTATTTTTAAATTCTTACTCTCATTTGAGAGTAAGGACAATCTTTTGATTTGTCTTGAAATACTCTTTCCTTGATTTAATTTTGGATGTTTTATTCCATCTTGCATAGTAAAATTAAATCAGAATGTTGAAGAGGTGTTCGTGATCTAATGTCAACGTATTTGCGTATTGAAAATTTCACTTTAGATGTGTGAGCAGGAAGTACAGAGCAAGAGAGCTATTTTACTTTGCTTCTGGCTCCACTGAAGCGTACACGTTGTATTTTAACATTTTTATAAGAATCGCAACTTTCTATTTCTTCAAAATATCCCGAACTGACACCGAATAAAACTTTTGATTTCTGTTATCAATGCTGGAGTGTCACAAGGTGCATTTTGTCACATAATTCAATCTAAATCTTAATCAGGCTGTTAAAAGATGTAGCTGCCTTTTCGACCTGCAGCATGTTGAAAATGATTTGAGGGATAGAGACAAGACATAGGCCTATAACTATTGGTCTCACACGTTAGCAACAGGTGAGAAACTGAAACTTCCAGAATATTCAAAAGCACTACTTATTCCCTGTAAATGTATTGTATTGTGATACTATTCTTTCCTATGCCTATTTCAGCACACATAATAGTGGCATTGATTTGGAGGCACTAAAAGAGGTCTGGCACATATGCTGTTCTGTACTTTTCAAATCACATTAGTGATCACATATCCTCTCTAGAGTGTGAGTGTTGTATGTCTTTCTGTGTTAGTCTGTCTATGTGTTCGTCCTGTGGTGGACTGGCGACCTGTCCAGGGTGTTTCCCTACCTTCTGCCCAACGCATGCTGGGATAGCCTCCAGCCCTACTGTGACCCTGAATACTGTTATACTGTTATTTATTCAATGAATGTCAACTCACAGCAGTGGGAGATGAGTGTGACGCTCGGTATTAGGCTAGAGCCTCAGACATTGCCAAATGCTTTAATTTTGCAAAGCTAAAATAATGTATACTTTTGTTAAATTTAGATTTTTGATGATTCATGATGATTGATTGATGATAATCAATAACACAGCTGTCTTTCTTGTATTGTCAATTTTTAAATGTATCTATAACTACATACTATAAATTTAATACTAATACAAATACTGTATCAAGTGCAAAGTTAATATTTTGGGGTTATCTGAAAAAAGCTAGAGTATCGTGTCATTACCAGATTTGAAAATCTTTGGCGTTGCAAATGATAAAATTAAATCAACATCCACATACATCCACCACATATCCCCAATCTCAACAGGGGTTGAGGGCACAGAATTTGTACCCATTGTGGCAACAGTAGTAAAGATGCTGCCACAATGGGTACAAACTGTGCCCTCAGACGTTTGTGGGACATTATTGCTGTATTAGTATGTGGAACAATATAACACCTTACAAACTTCAGGTGGGAGATGCAGGGTTGTGTCCAGAGCATTTTTAGTCCTGAATATGGACAGTCACATTTTTTCTGCAAATGGTTGTTTTGCAGTGCAAACACAGGCAAGAAGAAAGAATGCAAGCTGGCCAGGACCCACTGAGCTTTTTTCCAGCCTGGTGAAAAGAATGAATTATTCAACAGTAAGCAAGCTTTCAGCTGGCCATTTGTGTGCTTTGATCTAGGAATCAGGCGTTTGCATGAATGCCTTTATTGTCATGTTATGTGTACACAGTGTGTGAATTATTGAAAATAGTGAAGGTCCCAGCTTCATCTGGTAAAGTTTACACTGCAGGCACACTGGGCGACCAGGCTGGAATTGTAAATTCCCAGATGTTGTTTATTTGTCCTGGGGGGGGTCACATGACTGGGTTCACTCAGGCTGGCCTCACCTAAATATTCTGTGTGAGAAGAGCCTTGTGGTCAAAACTCCCCCCAGGGCCCCACCTTTAACAAACTCCAACTCCCCCCACCACACAGAGCAGAACGACAGATGTCAAGGTGTGGCAGACATACACACAGTGGTGTTGCAGGTACACAAAAAGATTGTATGTGTTTGTGAATGCTGTAATTTTAATTAAACATACAGCTTAATAAAATAAGCTTTTACCATTTGTTGGTCAAGCACTTATAAAATGCTATGTCAGCCTGAAAAAGGATCCTATCTGAAACTAAGATGATTTTCCTATTATTTCCTAACAAATGTCCTTTTGAATGGAATTTGGAACTGTAGCTGGCATCCAGAGACGTTGAAGAAAAGGAAGTGTTAAACAGAGAAGGAGGGAGCGACAGGGTGTGGGGGCTGCTTGGCGGGGTGTAATTCAAGCAGCTATACCCAGGCCAACCCTGTCTTTCATTTGGCACACCTGAGCAGAGCACAAGCCCTGCTTCCACAGCAGGTTGAGGCTTCATGCTAACTACCTTCATGTTTCCAGTACACTAACAACAAGCAGACAGCACATCACTCAGGGCTCTTCTCTAGCCTATGGATCCCACTGACATCTCTGCTATGCTCATTTACACCTCACAAGTTTAGTCATATACTTCATTGTCACATTATGTGAACCATGTGCTGCCTTTGAGAGGAAATGCCTTTTTGCTGATTACCTAAGATACTCCTCATTAGCACATGTACAGTATATTGTGGAGAATGAAGTGAAAGTAGAAAAATGTGTCATTATCCTGAGGATGTGTTGCATTGCATAGAGGTGTAACGCAGATCCATGGCATTGGTTGGCTACAGCTGGACACATAATTAGAGTGCCTCTTTACCTATAATTTGTTTAATAGTTTTGGGTTGGCGACATGTTATTACCATATGAAAAGGCTAAGCAGGGGTCATGTGCATCGCTACAGCAATTAGAGCAGAGCTCAGGGCAGAAGAATGTTTGGAGCCGCTGTTAATTGGAAATCTCTACAAAGCTATGCTTTAATTATAATTTAGTGAGAGCTGCACTGTTTTAAACCAATATATTCGGTTACCATTATTTTCTGTACTATTATGAATGACTGAGTCTGTTTCCTTTCAAAGCATGGGGCTTTGAAGAGAATGGGTTTGAATTAGATTAATTTTGAAGGCTGTGCTGATTTTTTTTCATGCTAATGTAACATGGTGTTCTCACAAGAAAACTGGATCTGGTTTGTTTATTTGTTGTGATGTACATACTTTGTAATATGCATGCGCTTGAAGTGAGGGTATAGAGGTTTTACACGCAGATTTCATAATATCCATTGTGTATGAATGTGTGACTTTTACCTAGAGAAATTACAATTATGAATTGTGAATAAAGATGCACGTGGTGATTTTGTGGTTCAAACCAATATTAGAATAATGAAGATTTGAAGAAGTCAGGTGTTAAGAGGTGACAAGTCGAAATCTTCATTATTCCAAATAGCAACTATTCACAAATTATTATTATTAAAATTCATACTTGTCAAGCTCCACTTTTGCATGAGCACAGCATCTCTATGAAATTTACTGACAAAGTGATGATTGCCGGTAACCATTACAATACCAAATATAACCTATATTTTGGCAAAATTAGCAAGCGGTTGTTGCTTGAATTCATGTAAACCATTTAGGGGCTCCTTTGTACTTTGTGGTCAGCCCAGGAGTTTCTTAGATGATCATTTGATTCAGTGCCATGAAGAGCAATGCAGAATTTAATTTCTATGGTGTCTTTAGTTTGACTCTGGTTGGGACTCGTAGTAAAAAACAAATCATGTGGTAATCAACATTATCCAGTAACTTGTTATCCAACTAGCTGAAATTTCTGACCAGCTGCAAATTGTACTTTGACACATACTCTATCTTTTTTGATATTTTTTTCAGGAGCTTGACGACATAAATGAATTTCTCAATTCCCCCTACATTTTACATTCTTTCAGCAATAGGAAAATGTGACTAACTGCTACAAATATAAAATATCCCATTCAACTCCACAAAAAGAGCTAATTTATATCAATTCTGAAATTTATATTACTATGGAAGTGACTGTTTCTGTAAACAGGTTGTAACAGATTGCAATGATAACATAA
Organism: Monocentris japonica; assembly: GCA_900323365.1. NCBI lineage: Eukaryota > Metazoa > Chordata > Actinopteri > Trachichthyiformes > Monocentridae > Monocentris > Monocentris japonica. The sequence continues at coordinate 23,286 of OOFE01015797.1, forward strand.
AATGCATTGGCAGGACACAGCTTCTTTTCGTGTGGTTGCTATTGTAATGCATTACTTCACTATGTATGTGTGTGTTCAGTGTGAAAAAGCTGAGAACAATTATCATGCGCAACCAAAGTATACAGAAAACTTTGTGGCGTTCGGTGGCTTCAAACGAATTTGAACACATGAACAAGTTGTTGCTTTCAGCTGTGTCGTGTGTGACCCGTTTCCCTGATTCAGATCGGATAATCATTACTCACCACTAATAAACTGTTGCCGTGGTGATTTTTGCCAATGTACTGCCACTCAAGCCCCCATGAAATGTGTATTTGAATAAAATTTGGTATGTATGGTGCAAAAATGATACTGACATTCAAACCCAGTTTGAGTTAAAAGGTATTATTGAATATCTGGACAAAGTTCCATGACTTTAGTATCCATGGTGTGGAAGCTTTGGCCTTTTAATCTTTTCTGCATATGCCATTATGTGACAAATTGACATTGTGAAGCCTATCCACACCATTATCAGTCATGTTGGAAAGTTTCATGTGTCCAGCGTGTAAATTGAATTACATCAGAGGGGCTAAATTATTATTATTATTATTATTATTATTGTTATTGTTGTTGTTATTGTAATTGTTGTCTATTATAACAGGGGCAAAACAAAAGGCCCATATAAATTATTTAGGTTCCTGCACACAGTAGTTTACAAAAGAACATACATTGTTTTGGTTAGTTTATATTTAATGCATTTAAAGAACATAAATTGTTTTGGCTAGTTTATTTTTAATGCATTTCTCTCTTTTTGTTCGACCTGTTGCAGGTCGAAATGAGCTGATAGCCAGATACATCAAGCTTCGGACTGGAAAGACGAGGACTCGGAAGCAGGTAAGAGAAGAGAAAGAATGTCTGCATGGCATGAATGTCAGAGGGCCAACACACACACACACACACACAAACAGAATGCTTAGC
>OOFE01015797.1:24259-40366 GCA_900323365.1 Monocentris japonica
CAAGCCATAAGATAAGGCCCTGTACACCACCAGTGTAGAGGGGTCTTCTGAGGCTGTCAAGGCCCCTCTCACGGTTGTCTTGCATGAACAGATGTCCCTGAATTAAGGGGTTCATAAAATTGTCGCCCTTAGCTGCACTGAAAACACAAAAAAATAGGAATCTAGTTTTCAAAGATTTGTACAGGAGCACCTTGATATAAAACTGGCTGTAGTTTGCATTTAAAATCCTTTTATTTTTTTCCTATTTAAACGTTTTTAACAGATGCTTAACAGATTAACAGATGCCAACTTTTTACTTAAAATGCAACATTTTGTTTTTGTTTTTCTACAATAAAACCTGAAAATGACATATTATACATATAAAGACATCAATAACTATGTACGAGCAAAAGGGGTGGCAGGTTGGCCTAGCGGTTAGAGAGACCGACCCATAACCACCAGGAGGGTGTATTCCAGCTGTGAGCTGATGATTGAAAAAAATGACTGGTGTCACAGCTACGGTGCCCACCAACACTGCCGAAGTGCCCTTGAGCAAGGCACTTAACCCCAACTGCTCCAGGCGCGCTGTTCAATGGCTGACGCCTGCACTCTGTCCTCTGACCTGAAAAATGCATGTGTGTGGGGTAATATGTTGTGTGTATATATCTAGTCAGGAGTTTTATGAAAAAAGCATTTCACTGCACGTGTGTGTATGTGACAAATAAATTTCCTTTAAGAGAACATCCACTGCATAAATACACAAGTATTCTTTCATGTGACTGAATTATTGAGGTTGCACACTTGGCTGGCATAGAAGCTTTTATTTATGGGAAAGTGGCAGCCCAGATAGGTTAATAGTATTTCTCTGATCAGAGCCAGCACAGAGGAGTCACTGTAGTCACCGTTAGAGAGAGCGCATCCTACAGTGGTATATGTCCTGCACAGTGCATACCACTCTTATCAGGGAGTTGGACTCATATCTCCAAATCAAACTGTAATAAAATAGATTACAATTCTTTGTGTTGCCACTATAAATATTCCATAACTAATTACTGTAACATACAAACTTCTTAAATTGTCTGAAAAATATACAGGATTCTTAAGCTTTCTGAAGAAATACATTGTACTTCACTAGTAAATCTCTTATTACACAATCTTTTATTAGACATTTGGCTCATAGGATTTATAGTATTTCAATAAATAAAAGCATAGAATATATTTTTACGTTGAAGTAGCCTAACAATGAACAGCTTTGATGATGTCCACCGATCTCTCCGCAGAGCAGGAAACTCCCCATATGACCACTGACTTGTACGGCAGTGATAAACAAGCCTGTGTATACAGTGACATTTGATCACTGTGTGTGAACCGATCAGTCTGGACCATGTCATTTCTTCCTCTGTGACTCTCCCTCACATTAGGGAAACAAGAGAGTTGTGTACCTACAAAAATACAATTTAACACCGGTCTAGTTCTATTGTTGTGGTTACTATGACACAAAATGTTGTAATTGCTGAGTTGTTTATGTCAAGATCAATAGAGATATTTGTGTTAGAATATAAGAAGAAGAAGAATATAAATCTTCGCTTATCTGGAGAGGAAGTACTTGACCACTATAGTACTGTAGTGATGGGGATGACCCTGTTCCCATTAACCCACTCCACTCCTTTTAGCATACTCACCTTGGGTGTGAGTTACCTGATTAAGAAGGAAAGGAAATCCACCCCATACAAAATGCACACACACTGTCATGAACTGAGTAGGCACACATTACCTTGAAACTACAATTTGCACTGCTGAATATTTCATACGAGAACATGAAATATTTCTGGACTGTGTGAACGTTCAAGGCAAACTTGGCCAGTGAAATGCCTTACCCAGCTCCCTTAAGAATACTAGACTAGCCAATTCTCATTCAGTACACAGCAGATCACATCTGCGCGCTCTTAATGTGTGCTAAAGGGGCCTGCATCCTCCTTAATCAGTACACTTAAGTGACGACAACAGACAGCATAATGCTTTATTGGCTGTAAGCTTGGTGTGTGGTTTGGAGATGCTTCTATTATAGAGCTTATCTCCCTGAAGTGTCTTCAACAAAGAGATGTGTAATCCACTTTGTACTTTTTGGTTTTCTTGTTTTTTCCTTTTCTCTTTTTTTAATGGAGGTGTCTAGTCACATACAGGTCTTAGCAAGAAAGAAAGTTCGAGAAATCCAAGCTGCCATTAAGGTACGTCTGGCTTTGCCCAGTTGCAGGGGGCTTTTCATTGCCATGGTCACAGGCTGTTCCTTTGTTTTCCTCCCCTCCCCTACCCTGCAGGTGTCTAGTCACATTCAGGTTCTTGCCAGAAGGAAATCTCGTGAGTTTCATTCCAAGCTAAAGGTATGCGCTTTTCTGCTTTTGGGCTTGTGGTTGCTGTGCGTCTGACTTCCTGTTGTGAATGCCCGGTGCTCTGATTCCCTTAACCCAAATCAAATTCTCTGCTTATAGTTTGTTTAGAAATTCTAACCCTCCTTCTCACCACTTACCCATACTCAAACACTCTGCCACTGTCACTGTCTTATTTGTTTTAATCTACATTTAGTCATAAGTGCCTTTGCTTTGAGAACAGCTGTGTATCATATCCAAGATTTAGTTGTGTTGTTCATATTCATGATTTGAATGTGACAACAACACGGTGCATCAAATAAAATAACTTTGACCATATGAATTAATATCAAACACATCAAAGCAAAATGGTACTGGTAGTTCATAGATTTTTTAAAACTCTATTCTATTTGGAATAATAATGTGAAACCAAAATTGAATAATGGTTCTGTATGTCTATGTTGGGAAGCATGCTGGCAGGATGCATTGGCTGTTGGTGAGTGGCTGAGAGCTAAAGGTCAGAGGTCATCAGTCCGCTTACATCTCTTACCCAGCAGACATTGTTAAAGGGGCATGTCGAAAGGGCTCTATAGTTAAAGAATGAGAAGGAGTTTTCACCTCTACTTCCTTTGACAATGTAATTAACTTTTCCCTGCTGTCAAAGACTTTGTGGTGTGCATTCAGAGTGGAGAATGGCCGTGAAGCTGGCTGTTTCTGAAATGCTCTCTCTGCTGTCTTGTTCTCCCTTCAATCTGTTGATAACTCTGGGCTCTCACAATGACATGGCTGTCAGTTGCTTTTCTTCCTCCCAGTTCAGATGTCATCATTTCAACATTCTTGTCCATCAGTTATTTTAGCAATAGTGAAATCTGTTACAATCACTGAAGAAACCCTCTCAAAAATGAGATTAAAATGGGAAACTCACTGTGAAAGAAGTAATTTTGAATTATATTGAGCTGTAATTTAAGGCATTTTAGGCATTTTTTAATTCAAGGCAATGCTTGTATATCAAAGGACATGTTTATCTTCCATATGCCATTTTCTTCCTTCCATGGGGAGACGACTACACTTTTTGACTTTCACACTTTCCTCCCCTCCCAGTATTCAGCAAGGATTAATGGCCCCTCATTAATGTGTGTGTGTGTGTGTGTGTGCGTGTGTGTGTTGAGAGAGATGGAACGAGTCAGCCAGGCAGCTAGCCATGAATGCCTGGTCTTTCAGGGGCACAGGCGGCTGTCTGAGTAAAATATCTGTCTTTGTATGAATCTCTGTCTATTCTCATCTAAAGCAAGAGTTCAGTGGCAAAGAGAAATGCAAGTGCCCCCTTCATTTTAGGGGGTATCGATGAAAAACCGCTGTTCCTTCTCTTTTCCGTGGCATTTGAGTGAAATGACAATCATTACGTTGCTGTTCTCTTGTGTTGTCTCAAATGACAACACGAATTATAAAGGGCAAGACATTCACCACAGTGACTCAGTGTATCTGTCTGATTTTGTAATTCAAAATGTCATAATCCCTTGGCTAAGTCTTTGTTAGAAATCTTTGTTGTACTGTGTGATGGTGGTGGGACGTTAACAAATCATATTAGAGTAATTATTAACTGATGTTTGTAGGTGTAACTCTATCACACTATGTTGATGCATAGCACAGACTGTTACAGCTGTCAAATACTGAAGTACTTAGCTTCACATTACATGAATTGCCAATTTACAATAAAAACTTGTTTGTTTGCATTTAGGTTACAAGCATGGTAAGTATTTATTTATTTTCTGTCTGCGTTCCTGGCCCTGCTTTAACCAGACACATCAGCTGCTGGTTTAGCATTCGCTCCTGCCATAGTGATACCATTGCTGCTGTCCAGTGTTTTCCCAGTCTGTTGGCATCTCTGTGTGTCTTCATACTGTAGCAGAATTTTGCTTCACCAACGGCTCTTGCCAGCATGCTTACCTTCAGCTTCTGCCACCAATGAGTCTGCATGGGGTTGTTAGTGCTGTATGGGTGGGCCAATACTGCAGTATTCATGTTGAATTTATCAGGGGCTTGTATGACTTCACATAAATACACTAATTCACATTAACAAAGGATTGTGCTCAAAACATAACATACAATGTGTAGTGCGCTTCTGGGGGCTTTTAAAAATATATTTATATTCTAAATAACTAATTTATATATTTCAAGATAAAATATGACTTCAGTTGAACTAAATTTCATGTTGAGAGTTTAACAATATCAGTGCCTGGCATTTACCTCCAGGTACCCTATTAATTTAACATCTCTTTCCAAAGATAAGAGGGGGAACTAAGGGGAGCTGCTAAAAGACTCTTCACCAAGTGGGACTTGTGTCCTTCAGTTTTAGTTCAGAAATGTTTCTGCAATGTTTGGGGGTGTTCTGGCATGCAGGTGAATGCAGCCTTGATAAAAATGCTGCTGAATGAGGTTTTATTGAAGGAAAAATGGAGAACGATGTTACTCCTCCTATCTATCTGGAAATGTGTTAGTAGTAGATTAGGCAACAAGCAAACTTTCTTTTAAGTGCATACCAGCGCTATCCATTGTATATTGGAATTCAATTCTCATTGTTTGGCACATTCCATTTTTGAAAACTACATTTAAATAGCAATGGCGATGTTTCCTCTTGTGGTGATGTTTAACATTGTGGGAGAGAGGTTGGTAGTGCTTTCAATGTGTTGTTTAGAGTGTGGTTGTTGCTTCTTCTGCACCATGCCCCACCCCCCTTCTCTGATTGCTAAGCCCTTTGTGACTGCTGTTAAAGGACCAGACCGTGAAGGACAAAGCCCTACAGAGCATGGCCTCCATGTCCTCAGCTCAGATTGTCTCTGCGACTGCTATCCATAACAAGCTGGGCCTGCCAGGCATCCCGCGCCCAGCCTTCCCTGGAGCAGGGGTAAGAGCCCCACCGGCACCCCACTATTGATCCACCCTGTCCAGCTTCACCGAGGGTGGCCATGGGGCCAACCACACTAACACCCTGGCCAAATCGCATTATACACCACAGTTTGCACAACTGCCCCTATCAGATAAGCACATGATCAAAAGGAATGGTAGTCAAGATAACTACATCTATTCAAAGTGGTGCTAAGAGCCATTTTGATCTGGTTGCTAACAGCTGTACATAATGATTGGATATTCTTTGTTGTTTGTTCTTTGTGGTCTATTTATTTATCTAATTCTCTAGTTTTGGCAGGGCATGATATCCACTGGTCAGCCAGGATCCTCACAAGAGTGAGTATGATATTCTATTCTCAGAAAAAAACAGCCTTTTTTTCTCTTTACTGGATGTCAGAATTTATCTGTTCAACATGTTATGCTGCAGAAGTATTGCATTTTTTCTTATGGGTCCCTCATTCTCTCTTTCAGTATTAAGCCATTCGCCCAGCAAGCATATCCTATCCAGCCAGCAGTAACAACAGCCATTTCAAGTAAGATTTACCAGATAAAAAGGAAAAATCAGCCCAAAATAAACTTAACACTTCTGGCGATTGTTTGTTGAGTCAGAAAATATCACTCTTGTGCTTTGTGGCAATTTCCATTGAAGCAGGTTTTTAGTAAAAAAAAAAAACTCACACTGTGCTAGTCTTACTCAAAGGAAGATTTACTTTCCTCTAGCCAATAGCACTGCCTTTGAGAGCTCCAACTCTCATTAGGCTTTACATGCTCTTCACATTTCCTCTCCACCCTAACCTCTTTGTCCAATGTAGCAACAGTAATCTTTATGCACAACAGGGTAAAAGTTGCTAACTATACTAGTTAAAAATGTCAAGCTCACCCCCTCTCTACTTGAGCATTTCTCTGCTTAGTGTAAACATTTGAGAACATCCCCCGTTGTACCTCCTGTCCCTTTTATCTCACTATGACAAATGCCAGATTCACTAACAGTGAAACAATTGTGTTGATAGAGAGTTATCTGGCTTAGCAGATTACTATGATAATAAAGCAGAGTCTTCACACTTTGACCCCACCTACATTTCCTCAGAGCACCTTGTCTCATCTGTTGGTTCCAATGGGCAGGCAGCAAAGTGAATATTGGGATTTGATGATCTAGAGACTAAAATCATATACATTTTTTTGGGTGTATTTTTCCTCAAGCTCATATTAAAGAAGCAACTTGTGAGATTTTAAGAATTTATCATGAAAATGTTATGAATCAGAAGGACGTCACCATAGAAAACTGTTTTGCATTGCTATGACTTTAAAATCTGGTGTCAAAGTCAAACACCAAAAATTGCAGCTTGAATTCGGACAGAGGCACTTAATTAATTTTGTTTGTGCAATTTGTGTATAGCTGCGCTGTTTTGCCATAAGATAATCAGTAGGGTAACTAGTAACAATGTCAGAGAAAACATGTGCAAGCAAACCTCCACTCGCAGTAACACTTTCCCAAAACACTTTCCCTATAACATAACATGACATGACGCTTTGATTTGTTTTAATGTAATGAGTATGTTCATACTGTGCCTTAAAACAACTCATAGAGAGGGTGCAGCTGTTTGAAGGTGCATTCATTTTGTTGTTACTGCAGGCTATGAGCCCACAGCAGCCCAAGCTCCCACCGTACCAGCATGGCAGGGCCGCTCCATCGGTACGTCTAAACTCCGATTGGTGGAGTTCTCCGCCTTCTTAGAGCAACAGCGAGACCCAGACTCAGTAAGTAGAGTACCATACTACAATCATTACCACATAGTGTTCATTCCCACCTCTTATCATACAGGCCATTCCCCTATGAATACATAGGGGTAGTTTCCCAGGCAGTCAGCTGAGAGCAGGCAAAAACAATTCTCACTAGAGAGAAGAGAAGTCTGACCTGTGGCAGTTATAAGAAATCCTCAAGCAATAATGAACGACCATATAATAATCATTTCCATAAAACACTTACCAAACTGTATTTAGACTAAGGCTCAGCAGGACTTTCCACAGATTTGAATGTCATTTCAAAAGGCACACAAATCAGCAGCCTCCCATTTTTTATTGTTTGCTGTGGATGGGAGCGATCTGTCAATGTTTATCTACATTTTCCTATAATTTTATTTTGCTATTGATACCACATGACAACAGTCATTAATCTTACATTTAGCTTAATATTTGAAAAATGTTACATTGCCCCGAAGCCTATATGGTACAAAGGTTGCTCTTAAACTGCTCTTGAACAGTGCAGCAGTGACTTTGATATAACCTTCATGATATATTGATATAATTTGATATAGTCACATCGAGGGCGAGGGCCCCATGATAACGATTGTTAGGATATTCCATGAATTGATGGTATTCCTTCTGTCTTTGGCTATGCATCATAAGTATGTAGTGTATCAGAACACAATTCCCATTTACTGTGTCTATACTGTATGAAAATGTCCTTGATTGAAAACAATGAGCCTGTTACAAAATGCCCGGACAAAAGATACATAGTGAAAAATATTAATGTTCACACTTGGTATTAAAACAAATAACCAGTCTCCACTCCTCCTGGGTTGCCAGGTTTTAGTTATCAGAAAGTTTTTGGAACAGAGTTGGAAATGTATCTCACTTTTTAAAAAAAACACTCGCCTTTAATTCTAAGTAGTTTAGGTTGGCTGTGATTGCCATTATAGCAGGAATATTACTTTTGATATAAGATTTGAACGATCAGCTACTCTTAAGCATATTTGTGACTGCAGATGGCTGCTCTACCATCATATAAATATAATATATGTATATAAATGATTTGAGATGATAAATTATTTTCCTCCCGTATGACTTGTCAGAAATTCGGAATATGTTTTCTCAGTTTCTCAGCCTATCTGAAAAAAATGCTATAGGCTTTTTAGGATGAAGTAGCCTGGCCTGCCTGGCTTATTTCATTCCAATACAATTAAGGCCTTTAAAATTGAATCAGTTTGTTTTGGGCGGAGGAAAAGTGGAGGAAAAGGCAATTGCCTCATATGAACATCATAAAAACTTTGCTGATGTCTTCAGCCATACAGACAGCCAAATACAATGCATATACAGAATAATGTTGCATAGGCCTATATCTCATCATCAGAGTCTATCGTTGTATCTCCCACTTGTTCGGGTGCCTTTAAACTACTATCAGTATTTATGATGATGGTTATGTGTCGACCCTTTAAACACAGAGTGATGTCAATGTCCTCTGTGTTGAAGTGTGCATGACTAACATCAATATTCTGAATAGCAATGCTTTATAGCAAATAATCATCAGTTGTCCAAATAGCACATGATGGCACCCACTCTTTTCACTTTTATTTTAGATTAAAGCCACATGCACAGCTGCCCAAGAAGCCCTTAGTTCCAAAGATAATTTTTAAGCCTGCATTACTATTACATTCAGACTGCATGGACGTACCTCAACTCTGAATTGCAGCCTTAGAATCCTAATTACTGTTTATTATTTTTTTAAATGAATGATTTGAAATTTGTTTATAACATCACATTTATTATTTCAGTACAACAAGCACCTCTTTGTGCATATTGGGCAGACAAACCATTCCTACAGTGATGCCCTGCTAGAGTCGGTGGATATCCGTCAGATTTATGACAAATTCCCTGAAAAGAAAGGAGGACTGAAGGAGCTCTTTGGCAAGGGTCCCCAGAATTCCTTCTTCCTCATAAAATTCTGGGTAAGTGTCATATTTCTGCAAAGTACTGTATATATATAGTAATATTAAAATTAACCTTTAATTGTATATGTGCTCACTTTACAGGTTCGAATTGATCAATAGCATAAAACAGTGCTAATGTTTGATTACATTTGACATACATCGGCCTGTATATCATTTTTTATTATTATAACTAGTTGTAATGGCACATTGTTTAACATTTGCTGTCAGAATCCTGCTCACTAACCATCTGTTCAGGTTCATCTTCAGTGAATGGATGTAATCAGAGTCTACACAGAGACGATAGCACTCTTAATGTCTACAGAATGCACTCTGCTATATTTGGACTTGCATAGCAGGAGAGCTTGTGATCAAAGCACTCTCTAATTCAGTGTAATATCTCAAAACAATGGAGTGACCTGGTTGCACTCCTAATGGCTGTTTAAACATTGCCTGTATTTCCTCCCTGATGCAAAATGCTAACTAGCGGCAGTCAACAAAGTAGGGCCCTATGCACTTGGACCAAGTCCCCTCAAATTCCTTTTGAAGTGACCAACCAATCTAAATTTCAAATGAAAGACAGAATCTGCACAATAATGAATGTATAACTGCTTTGCTTAATGAAGGAGGGGAGTGTTGTAGAAGGATGTCTCCTCTTTTTGTATCCATAATGAACAGGATGTTCTGGGTATAGAAAGGCTGCCCTCCGGGAGCAGACCCTTTCAGCCTTGTAAATCAGCCTTTTAACATAACTTCATTTAATCCTCTTTAGAATCTTGTTTCCAAAATGGACACATTTACATGCTCATTCAGATGTGTCGGAGATGTTCTAATTTGATATTAGATGTACACGGATAGCCTAGACAGCTCTGTAATCATGCATTGACAAAGAAACAATTCATTCAGAGTTTTATCTAGTACCTTTTTTCCATGACACCACATGCAAGCCCAATTCTGACTTCATCTGAAGGGCCAACTGCATGAAGATATAGTCTAGTGGAGTGACATATTTGGTCCTCCTGGCACATCCCTACTTCGCCTCTTCCTCTCCTTCCAAATTGACAAGTGGATTTTGACATTTTGATGCTTTGCACTGTTGGATAGATATGAAAGGTCATGTCAAACAAGCCAGCACCATCTTTATGCTCTTGCTCCATTGGCCTTACAAATCTGTCATTTCACTAGAGGGTAGTATACTCATTTGTAATATATTTAGCTTTTTGCTCCATGTTTTTGTGCATTGTGCCATGTTCTTCCGTAAAGCAATTTCTGTAAATGCAATTTCTTTCTTGCAATTTCTCTGCCTCCCAGGCTGACTTGAACTGCAACATTCAGGATGACGCAGGAGCTTTCTATGGAGTAACTAGCCAGTATGAGAGCTCAGAGAATATGACTATTACCTGTTCCACAAAGGTGTGCTCCTTTGGCAAGCAGGTGGTCGAGAAAGTGGAGGTACAGCCTAGACAGTCTATTTAAATGTGTCTGTTCTGTGACTCAGAATAACTATATTAACAACTGTAATAACACAATAAGTATGCATACATTATTGTTATTGTGGTGTATTGCTGTGTGTCCTGTTTTTCATGTCATGTGCTTTTGGTCTTTATTTCTCTTCCTTTAGACTGAATACGCACGGTTTGAGAATGGACGTTTTGTCTACAGGATAAGCCGGTCTCCTATGTGTGAATACATGATCAACTTCATCCATAAGCTAAAGCATCTTCCAGAGAAATATATGATGAACAGTGTGCTGGAGAACTTCACTATCTTATTGGTAATTATTGTCCCTCACACTATCACTTTTCCTTCCAGCAGTCTCCTAATAAGCACCAGTACAGCACCTCACTGGTTTAAGTGGGCAAAGGCCCTCTGGAGGACCTTCATTCTTCCTATCTTTGTTTTGGGGTGTGTTGGTGAGCCCTGGTGGGGGAAAAAAAGGGGATCTGGCTGGGCCTTGAGATTATGTTACATTACAGTCATGTAGCAGATGCTTTTAAGCAAAGCAACTTCCAAGTTACAGTTGACACTACATGGGGATCGAACCCACAACCTTGAGACTGAGAGTCTCATGCTCTACTGACTGAGCTGTCCGGGCCATTAGTTGATTTGAGATGAGTTCATCTCCCTGGTCCTGCATTCCTTACATTCCACAGGGGATGGAAACAGTGTGAGGAGCCTCATTATCTGCAGGAGAGGAGGGAGGCATAGAGGGAGGATAAGAGGGGGCCATCACATGGGGGCTTAAAGTCTCATTCTCCACTACTGAGAAAGCAAAAAAGAGAGACATAGAATGTCTCTGACATAGAATGTCCTTTTTTCAGATGCCAATGTGTATGTGCTCTCAAAATAGTGCTCAGCATTCTTGTTCAGTTTTTTTTTCTTGTCGCGCCACCAGTTCAGATTCTTTAGATTTTTCTTTCTATAATGTCGCAGTGCTCTGATTGACAACTGTGTGGGCTGTTTTGAAAATATAGCTATACCTTTACTCCTGCGACAGATTCCACTCCAAAAAGCCTGCTCACAGTATTACATTGAGTGTAATGCTTTTGTGTAAGAAAGTGACATGGGCATCTGTTTCTATATCTTTCAGGTGGTGACAAATAGGGACACCCAGGAGACTCTGCTATGTATGGCGTGTGTGTTTGAGGTTTCAAACAGTGAGCATGGTGCCCAGCATCATATCTACAGACTGGTAAAGGAATGAGAGCCCCAGAACCTCCCCAATCCCCTCTTTTCATGGACTTACCAACCTCAAAACAAGTGGCAGTGCCTCTACCTGAAAGTCACCTACAATGCTTTTTGGTCATAGTATTGGGTGAAGTCAGTTGTTGTAAATTCTTTTTGTTTCGTTTTAATGTATGTGTTTGTTATTTGACTGCAGCTGTGAATTGCGGTACAGTTGTTGTATGTTTTAATACAGGAGTTATTTCTCATTTAAAATATGTTACGTCAATCTCTGTTGGATATACATTTGGCCGCTCATAAAGAATTTGCTGGTTGAGATTAATTTGGTAAGTGTTGTCTTATTCTGCTTTGTTATGTACACTAAGAAAAAAGGATGCTGGCCTTTTTCCCAATGGCCTGACGTGGTCTATGTAATATGTATGAGTGTGTTTTGTATGTCAGTAGTTGATAACTTGTGAGCATACATATTGTAGATATACAAAAATACACCCACAGCCAATAGATTTTCCAAAGAAACACAAATATCTTAACACAAGACTAAATAGAAGTTAGTTGAAGGCAAGTGATAGTGGACATGATTATTCCAAAATTACTGCTGTTTCTAAAAATAATATTTATCCCTGTTGAAGCACTCCCAGTCTTAGACACTAACAACAGAATGAATGTACTGTGGAAATACTACAAACTCAAAGTTTTACCTGCATCTGTTCCATAAATCCAGGAAGTCTTACCGCCTGCTACACAAGTCTGTGCTGCAAATGAGTCTTTCTCCTGTGACAACTGAGAATTATTTAGGTTGTAGATACGTGAAAGCACTACTTAAATTGCCCTGACTGGACTCAGCTTGTCCAAAGCACTCTGTTCCCCTTCTTGGACATGCCTTAGTGATGCTAACCTTTTTCTTTTAGATCTGTGGTTTTTAGAACAATAAATCAATGAATCAATAGATCACTTCTAGATGGCAGGCCTTGTTCAGTATGCTGTGGCATTTCCCCCGAATGATGCATTTTTCAATCTCAGAATATTTTGACCTCTGGGTATTGCAGTGTAATTTGTAAGAAGTCCAAGCCAGAGTGTTGCTGCCTTTATGTTCACACTAACCCATGTCCCTGTGGCCTACACCAATTCCGAGCCTTAAACATGTTATAGCTGTGTGAACTCCAAAAGATGCCACTAAAGCTGTGATCTCTTTGTGGGAAGACTCTTTATATGTTTGCATTGTGTAAGAAATTCACAATTCAATCTGCCAAAGTGTAAGTGAACAGTGCCTTAGAATATATTGTAACATGACCCATACTTTGTTTTGAGTCTAAAATCAGTTTTTGTGGATGAAAAAGATAAAATCACTCACCGGTATACAACTTGGTACAACATTTCCACATTTCTGAGAAATTCTGATTTACTTTTAAATGGTACACTCTTAAAAATACGGGGTTCACTTCTGTTGAATGAGGTTTGTTGATTGAATGGTTATCAACTAGGGTTCTCCACATCTGTAAGCGTTCTAATACATAGATTAATACAGGTTCTATTTTTTGAGTCTCTAACCCTAAAAATTGTTAATAAAATATCAACCTTTTTCTAAGAGTGTACTATATACGAGAACAGACTTTGCCTTTCCTATTATAAAAGACCAAAAATACAGAGATACTGTCAATCTTGTGTCATGTCCTGCACTGTAGCAAGGAAGTGCCTTTGGTTTAAAATTCCGCTTCAAAAAGACAGAAATTATGAATTAAATGTTGCTTGACCAAAAAAAAAGAGACATAAATGAAACCAATCACCACATTGCCTTTTTAAAGGTTTGTAATGACGACAGGGAACAGCTGGTTATTGCTAAAATAAACAATATATTCATTCTTATTACAATGTAATTAGATTTTTCAGAACTGATGTATTTGAAGAAAACCTATTTCTTTGTTTGAGGTCAAAGACTGAAAGACCTGTTGGGGCGCACCGCCACTGACTGCATGTAGATTGTCAACTCATAATAAATGCAGCTCAAGATGTGTCTGCTTCGTACAAACGTGCAGGTTTTAAAGGGTTTTAAAAGGTTTTGGAAACATTTTGGTTTGTTTTGTTGCAGCTTTCCAGTGTCTACATATTCACAGAATGCTCATAATGTTACCATTGATAATGCAAACTTAGCTACGTTGTCAGTGAGGCCGGCAACAAACACGAGTTAATGTCACATATAAATCTTTCACTGTTTACTAAATTGAAAGCGTCACACTTGTTTCCTAAAATATGAAGAACTGATTTGATAGTAGACTGTAATTAAATCTACTAATTCTAAGATTAAGTTTGGAATTATTTTAATGCTGTGTGTTGGAGTGTACATGGTGTAATCTAATGGCTAACATATCAATAACAAGTTTTCGTACAAGACCACAGCTTTTCAAACTGTTACCAAAACCAGGTCTAAAGTGTCTGACAGTTAGATTTGTTGCCAATCCAAGGAGCCGACATTTCAAAACATTAAAAACCGCTAGTGTGGACGAGGCTATAGAGGCTAATACCTTTCACCATAAAGACCATAGCTACTCAAGCATATATTTACTGTTTCTTACAAACCTATATTCATCTAAAAGTATCTTAATCTAAGAATTTCTAAATAATTGCAGACAATGTCTCTGGTGGATGCAGACAAAGTAAGCTCAATCATTCAGTATTTTGCCACAGTCCTATGGACACTGTGGACTTTTTAATCGGCTTTTTTTCTTGTTATGTTTACCCTGTGTATCTGTTCACATGTATTGATTACTTAGTGAAATGTTCCTGTTTTCTTATTGTACTTGTATACAATTGTACTTGGTTTTGTGATGACATTGTCTGTATTTTGCAAGCCCAGGATGGTAATGAAGTTACTGCTGCACTGCTGGTACATTTTGACATGCCATTTCAACCCTTCAACAGCAGGACTGATGCCTTTGATGGCATGAATGTCTGCACTATTTGAATACAAAATAACAACTGAGGCATGGAATCGTGCCACAAACTTGCCAGCAGTTTAGCTCTTGTTCTTTGTAATTTTGTCGAAGAGTAGGTACTGGTACCTTTTTGTTTCATTACCATTTTCAGATGTTGGCTTTAAAGTGATCTTTCACATAGCTCAGATAGTATCATACACTCACTTGGGTTTTGTGTGCAGACTTTTTTGTAAAAAGGTGCTTTGTACAAAATTATATCTTAGCTTTTCTTGGTACAGAAGTGTGATATCTTTTCATATCCATGACAGTAAAATGTGGGAGCAAGGGAGAGAAAAGAAACTATGTTTATGTGTTCTGCATATGGTCTTGTTTTTGCGCCGTAACATTATGATGCCTTCTTGATAATAGTAGATATTTTGTAGCTTTCTAGATACTTTGTATGTATGCAATATTGAAGTTAAATAAATCTGGAAAATATTGTTTCCTTTTTGTTGTCAATTCCTATACTATTAGTAGGGGTGTAGTGGTAACAAAAAATAGGTGGGCAAACTATGAATTCTGTGATCAAGGTAAGACGACCACAAATTGGGACAGTTTTGTTTCGACCAACGTTAATTTACTCGATTCAAGAGGGTCCAACTGCAGACCTCCCTCCTCAGGCCCCTCTCCCCCGCTGGTCGGAGGATGTATTGCAGCGCTTCAGACCTCCCTGCTCAGACCCCTCATGACAACAAATGCCCATGTGTTCATATCATTAATATATATGTATGAGTGACTTTTCAATCATTCCAAACCACAGGGGATAAGTATGAGCTCTGAAGCTCCACAAACCTCCATTACATTGATAATTGTCACTCCAGTTATGTAAAACCTATCAGATTAAGAAAATATAAATTCCAGTGTAGCTGCAGGCGGCGATTGTAGGTCCAAGCACACCTTGAAAAAGAGAAAACATTCACAACACAGGTAGGCTAATGGTTCCAAACAATTTTATTCTACCATTACATAACATCTATCTTCGTTTCTACATGCTTCCTGAAGCTTGCGCACACGGAATGTCAAGAGTGTCTCTGACTTCAGACATGAACAAATCACAGTAATCTTGACGTTCAAACTCGAACAAAAAATTCTCCATCAATTCCTGACGTTCTTCATCGTGTGCTTCAAGCAGTTTTTCTTCGACTTCCTTTTGATGTCTTGATCCCAACATGAGATAGGGAGGTTCATCTACTTTCCCTTTCAGCCGGTGGAGGTTGTTTCTCACCCACTCAGCTCCCAGCAGTGTGCGCTTGCCATGGTCTACAAGACAAAAACCGTTCACAGTCCTCTTACAGTGATCCATAGAAACAGTTCTACAGCTCTAAACATCTGTCACCAACATGTTTTTTTTTCTTGATTACATTTCCATACAACCTTTTGCCTATGGAAAATTTTAGCTAACTCGCTAACCTCTATGGGACATTATAGTAGTAAGCTAATAGGCTAGCAGTCGGATCCGTAAATGCATTTTCAACAACAAAGTGTTTATTCTGAATA
>OOFE01015801.1:0-11928 GCA_900323365.1 Monocentris japonica
GTTGCCTGGTCTGATGAGTCTCGATTTCAGCTGCGACATTCAGATGGTAGGGTCAGAATTTGGCGTAAACAACATGAAAGCATGGATCCATCCTGCCTTGTATCAACGGTTCAGGCTGGTGGTGTGGTGTAATGGTGTGGGGGATATTTTCTTGGCACACTTTGGGCCCCTTAGTACCAATTGAGCATGGTTTAAATGCCACAGCCTACCTGAGTATTGTTGCTGACCATGTCCATCCCTTTATGACCACAGTGTACCCATCTTCTGATGGCTACTTCCAGCAGGATAATGCACCATGTCACAAAGCTCAAATCATCTCAAACTGGTTTCTTGAACATGACAATGAGTTCACTGTACTCCAATGGCCTCCACAGTCACCAGATCTCAATCCAATAGAGCACCTTTGGGATGTGGTGGAACGGGAGATTCGCATCATGGATGTGCAGCCGACAAATCTGCAGCAACTGCGTGATGCTATCATGTCAATATGGACCAAAATCTCTGAGGAATGTTTCCAACACCTTGTTGAAAGTATGCCACGAAGAATTAAGGCAGTTCTGAAGGCAAAAGGGGGTCCAACCCGGTACTAGCAAGGTGTACCTAATAAAGTGGCCGGTGAGTGTAGTGTAGTGTAGTGTTAGGGTAATCAATGAGGGTCCTCACAAATATAGAAATATGAACATCTGTATGTGTGTGTGCTGCACTATGATCCTCATCTGGCTCCTACTGTCGAGGATCATTACATTTACTTTTATATTTGAAGGATTTTATAGAAATAGTTCACCCCAAAATGAGAATCCAGTCTTTAACTACCCACCACCATTTCAGTCGAAACTTTGCTGTGTTGCTGTTGAACAAAGCGATGTTGTTTCGGCAAATATAGATAATAGATATAGATAACGGGGATAATGAAGGAAATATTGGACTTTTCCACCCACGGTCCAATAGTTTGGCTATAAAACACAATTTGATAGACATTTCATGTTTTTTCTTGGAGCTGTAAAACGATGGCCTTGTTAACTTCAATAGTTGGTGAGAAGGCTGAGATGGAACGACGAGGGCAAACTCACTGTGTGTTTGGTTTTGGGGTGACTTTGGAGTTACTTGCTTGACGGGGCAATAGCTTGAGAAGCATCTAGCCAAAATGATCACATTTATTTACACCCATCCCCTCCACCCTCGAGGGGATGGGTGTCTCAGGCTCTGCACTCTCCCTCTATTGATTGTCATTACTTGCAAGTTGCCAAAGACAACATTGAAGTTGTACGTTCTACACAACACAATTTCTGGTAAATTGTGTTTTGTTTTTGTCAATGAGAATATGAATGGGGATTTTCTCAGGAATGAAGGCAACCAGATGGAGCCCTAGTCAACTTCTTTACTGATCTTCTGTTTTTGCACTGATTGCAAGCTGATCTGGATAAAGATGGCAAGCAAAAGCCTGGCAGGAAACATTTTCAGGAAATGAGTTTATTTGAAATTGTTTTTGATTGTTGATCATTTATTGTATTTCTGGTGACTGGGGAAATTTAAATAAATATCCTGTTATTCAATAAATCATCAATTTTTGTTAAAAATGTGCAGGGATTTGTCTCAGTGGCACTGGTGCAGAGAGATCGACAAGTACCATAGTGACACTGTACACACTGACACACACTGTTCACACCGTTCACACTGCAGGCCTTCATGCTCAGTTCTGACCTGCTGCTCCTATCAGGTTTTTTTATTGGCTGTGTAGTGTATGCAGGAGACCCCTGCTGTGCTCCCAGGAAACCAAGCACGTGTCGCCTTGGCCGTACCGACATGTGCTTGTGTTTACAAGTCCACTGCGACTGCGCAACGGTTGCCGCAGCGACGTACCATGAACCAGATGGTAATGGCAACCAACTTTCTTGTTGATGCACGGGTGATGCAAAGTTAGTGTTGAGCTTGTGAAAGTGAGGTTAGAACACCCTCTTCTATCATCTGTCCTTTCTATTCTGTCCCAGAGTCGAACGTAAACTGTCAGCTGTCTGCCAAGCCTTCTGTTGTCACGGTTAGACTCATTACAGCTCAGGTTGCTCTGTCTGTGCCAATATGACCTGTCCTTATTTCATTTAACTTTGTTGTACATGTATTCATCTATCATTACTCTTCGTGTGTTTCATCATACAATAAATCTTTGTATTCATAAAGAACTGACTATTGTGTGTTATTGATATATCCTGGACATGATGGTAGAAAAATCACTGAAATCGAGGACTCGTCTCTTCTGTTTATTAGACTGATATCCTTATAAACAGACTATTCCAGTGTAAACTGGTGGTGCCCCAAGAGTGTTAATTAATAAGATATTGATTACTAAAAATAACTATAATAATTGTCAATTTTCCAGAATTGACCAAATAGTCTCATAGTTCATAACGAAGCACACGCTACAGCTGACTGTTCATATCTATGGATGTAACCCATATACAATACCAATACGAATTGATGTTAAAGACACACGTGCAGAGTAACAAGATGTCACATGCATCATTTCTCCCACTTGTTTCAAACACATTTCATGCCATTGAGTTTTGACTGAACTGAGGCGTCTCCCCAAACACCAATCAAGACGCTATTTCTTCTTCTTTCCTTCATTGTGTCTTGTTCTCCTCCATGCTAATGCTGCTCGGCCAAGCTGCCATGGGACCGAAATTATGTCTTGTCTCAGATAACTTATAATATTCCATAGTGAATTTAATTTTCTAGTCAGCAATTATTTTACAAGGTAAGATATGGTGGATGTCTCATTATGGAACAAAACTCTTTCATTCATCTGTTCACATGAAGAGAACACTACCTGTCCACTGACTGAGGCAGTATGAGCTCATCCACATCATAGAGGGCCAGGTATCTGGACTGGTACATGTATCTGTACACACAGTCAATGAGAGCAGGGATCTGGCCGTAGTAGTGGAGGTCACCAGGACTGTATTGAGGCTGCCACCCTCGAGACACATTCAGAAAACTGGACATAGACCAGGGAATCACCTCCATAAAACCTGGGAGGGACAATTAGCCTGGATGGGCAAATATAGAGAGATACAGTACATCAATGTGGCAAGAGGGGCAGAGGCGCCTTAACCTGCCATTGGGCCCGGGGCTGAGGAAGGTTTGTAGCCCCCATTTCTAATAACACAAAAATCAGTCTAATCACCATGGTGTTAATATTATACAAACTATAAGGAATTAGACTGGATAATCAATAACTATTCTGTCCCCAATGTGAGTGTCTGTACACAAATCGACAGATAGCTAACAGGCTTCAAGAGAAAGTCAGAGTTCTGGAGTAAAGTTGAATGCTCTTTACTGTT
This sequence comes from Monocentris japonica, assembly GCA_900323365.1. Taxonomy (NCBI): domain Eukaryota; kingdom Metazoa; phylum Chordata; class Actinopteri; order Trachichthyiformes; family Monocentridae; genus Monocentris; species Monocentris japonica. The sequence goes on from OOFE01015801.1 coordinate 3,339, forward strand.
GTCGTCATTCTCATGAAAGGATTTTTGTAAAACTGAAATGATACAGAAAGATAGCACCAATTTCTGGATTTTATTTAAACGACATCATACGTCCACAGACATAAAATGATGTAAATACCACATTCAAGTGATATGTAGATAGCTGTACATAACTTGTAAATATCTTGTAAATAATGTACATGAAGTTCACCAGCTTAAAACCACTAATAGAAACGGTACTGGCATACTAGCAGCAGGAAAGCTATCAAATAGCTATTACCATAGGAAACACCATAGCTACTCATAGCTAGTTTAACATTGGCAGTATTCACATGTAAATAAACTAAATCTTTAAATGTAACATAACAGAATACAGTACATGAGACTTGTGTACTATTATAATTAACTGTAAATGTAACTTACAAGCGATGCTTTCCAAGACACAAACAGAGGAAGGAAAGGATAAGGTAGCTGGAGCTGTAAGCTGACCACATGTAATGTAGCAACTAAACAATTTCCTGATGGGAATCTCTGAACTATGACCTGGCTGTGTCATATGACTAAAACAACCAATGAAAACAATAGCAGGAAGTAAACAAGAGAATAATTAATTACTCCCAAACGACCACTAGGGGGGAGAAAATACTAAAAATAGATGTAAGTTCTTACAGAACATGACACTCCCCGTCTGGTATTGATTAAATACCACTGTCTGAATAACTAGAACATATTCTTAAGCAGGACCAGGTCACCTTTCTTGATATTAGGCCGTATGTCCTGCCACTTGCTACGGCTTTGAAGTGTTGGAAGGTACTCACGTTTCCATCTGTTCCAAAAGGTGTTGACCAGATGCTGCACCTGTCTCCACTGCTGGCGGTGGAGGTCTTTGCTGTCGAAGGTTCCCGGAGGAGGAAGGTAAGTACACATCTTTTGTGTCAGGAGTGAAACAAGGGTCAAGAGAAAGGGCGACTCTGGGTCTGAGGAGATAGGTGGGAGTGGCCTGGCATTAATGATTGCTGAGGAATGAGGAGGATTGAAGACCCAAGAGCAGCCTTCTTCACCCAAGTACTTCCTGACATTGGGCTCTGTAGGATCAGTGAGGAGTATATGCAACTCCTTGCAGGCGCGTGTAAACCTGATGATGAGAGTTTCTGCTTCTGACAGTTCTTCTGCTATGTTGGGCTTTTTGCATTGATGCCAGCCACTACAGATCTCATGCTTGGCTTTAGCTGCACTTCTTTGGGACTGAATGATGTGCGTCAGGGATGTTATGGCTCACACCAGAGACTTCCAGGAAGAGAACCGCTCGAAGCGATGAGATCCCAGATTAGATGGAGGAACAGAGAGAGCAGTGACATGAGAAGGCACCTCAATGTCGGAATCTGGGTCGATGAGTTCATATGACTCCTCTTCTGAAGTGGGCACTCCTTCAGGTAGGGTCAGGAATGGGGGTCCTGTGAGCCATGTCATGCTAGCTAGCTCGGCTGCAGGTACAGATCGAGTAGCATGATCTGCCGGATTCTGAGTGGTGCAGACATAGTGCCACTGCTCTGGTTTGGTGAACTTCCTGATACGCTGTACTCTGTTGCAAATATACACATAAAACCTGGTCTGGTTATATATGTATCCCAAGACAACCTTGCTGTCCGTGTAGAACTGTAATGTGTCTGCACTGATGTCCAACTCACTCTCTACCAACTCCGCCATTTCCACTGCCAATACAGCCGCACCCAGCTCCAACCTTGGGATAGCGTGGGCAGCTAGTTTCGCCTTTCCCAGTACGAATCCTACGTGACACTCTCCATCACTGTTGATCACCATGAGGTAAGCTACAGCGGCGATGGCCTTCACCGAGGCATCTGAGAAGATGTGGAGCTCTTTCCTTTGAGCGGTAGTAAGAGTGGTAGGGGTGTAAGCTCTTGGTATCTTGAACTCACTCAGGTCTTGTAAGTCTTTCCACATCCTCCATTCAGCTTCCTTTTCATCCGGAAGAGGGCTATCCCAGTCGAGGGCCTCACTGCTGGTGAGTTCTCGCAGCAGGAACTTCCCTTGAATGATGATCGGTGCAACAAGTCTGAGAGGTCGAACAAACTGTTCACTGTGGCTAGAACACTTCTACGGGTGAAGGGCTTCTCTGTAGCCGCCACTCTGAAGGTGAAGATGTCATGTTTGAGATCCCAGCTGAGCCCTAAGCTGCGTTGGATGAGGGCTGAGTTGTCATCAAAGTCCAGGTTCTGCAGAGCCTTCACATGGTCATCTGGCAGGAACACCTCCAAGACGTCAGAGTGGTTCGTCGCTATCTTATGGAGCCGTAAGTTGGAGGCGGCAAGCATCTCCTGTGCCCTTTTCAGCAGGTCGATGGCTTCAGCAGCTGATGGGAGTGACTTGAGGCCGTCATCAATGTAGAAGTCATGCTCTACAAAGTGTTTCAGATTAGATTAGATTAGATTCAATTTTATTGTCATTGCACAGAGTACAGGTACTGAGACAACGAAATGCAGTTTGGCATCTAGCCAGAAGTGCAAATAGCAGTAAAGTGCAGAGTGTGCAAATATACAGTAGTAGATAAATATGAAATATTTATTCATATTTATTGACATCCATGCCATATTCACTTGCTCCATGTTGTGCTGTGCGACGAAGACCATAGATGACTACTGCCAGTGACGGGTTGTTGCCAAATACATGGACTTTCATTCTGTACTCAACAATCTCCTTTGCTGGGTTTGTTGTCTTTGAACCATAGGAACCAAAGCACTGGAGCACTGGAGTGAAAGACGACTCTGATCTGATTTGGCTTTTGAGGGTGGTACACGCCAAAGATGGATAAGTACCATCGTTCTTCTCCCTCTAGCAGTGGTGGAGCTAACTCGACCTGGTCGTATGAAATTCATGAAGTGAGTTTTCATCTCAGGCTTTCTTTCTAGCGTGCGGCAGAGAGAGGTAAGGCGACTGAGAGCCTGTTCTCAATTGTTTGGGAGCAGTTGCCAAGGGGATCAAAATGGAAGGGGCGCCACCCAGCTGTTTGTGTCATCCATAAACATCTCTTTGTCCATGAGCCCCAGGAAAAGCCTGTCTTCAATGGAAAGACCCACTTTGTCGTCATCTTTGGTTCTCTCAAAGATTGTGCTGCCGAGGCTGCAGTCATCAGGGACTGGGGTGTCGTGTGCAAGGCTGTGAGGAGAGATGCAGTGCTGTGCTTTGGTGCTAAACGTCTCCTTGACTTGAAGATGATTGGGGCACAGAGTCAGGAGAGATGGACGTCCATTTTCAAGCACGTTGGTCCGGAAGGAAGTCACAGCCACTGGCTTGTGGGCTGAGTCCAAGCAGACGTCACCTATAACAACCCAGCAAAGGTCTAGTCTTTGGGCATAGGAGGTGCTGTGAGGACCATTGCATTGCTCTCTGACTTTGTGAACCTGAAGGATGTCTCGTCCCAGAAGTAGGAGTATCTGGGCCTCTGGATCTAGGTGTGGTATTCTGTGAGCGATGGACTTCAGGTGAGTGTGGTGCTGTGCAGCCGCTGGAGTTGGAATCTCTGGCCAGTCATCTGGCATGTGATTGCACCTGATGAGTGTGGGGAGCATCACGCTTGTCGTTCCATCCAGTGACTCTGCCATGAACACTGTGGCTCTTCTCCTGGATGTTTCTGTGACTCCTGCATACGTGCGGAGAGTATATGGCGAGTTTGACCTTCTAATTTGGAAGAGGTCGAAGAATTCGGACCTGGCCAGTGACCTGTTGCTCTGGTCGTCCAGAATAGCATATACCTTAGTGGTTTTGTCTGGGCGTGCCTTGGGATAGATCTTCACCAGGCAGATCTTAGAAAAGAATCTAGGCTCCTTACCTTCGTCACAGACTTCTGTGCACCTGGAGGTGACTGCTGGCTGAGGTGTCTCTCCTTCACCCTCCCCGCCATGCTCTTCAATTCAAGTTGCTGCACCTCATGGTTGTCGTTGTCCCTCGTGGTGCGTTGACGAACCACTGGCGTCGCCCTCTCAGGTTGCTGTGCTGCATGAACATCGTTCTTGAGTAAGAAGTGAGAAGCTCTGCTGTCAAGACCCGGGGCATGCTCCTGTCTATCTGATTGGACATCGGGTTTGATGAGCGGCAATAGAGATGGCGTATATGATTTAAGTACTGGGGGCTCTGCATCACTAAGATGTAGCTGGGAGTGGTGTTCGACATAGTCGCGGGTGCGCTGAATGGCGACACTACCTTCAATCTCTGCTGCTGCCTTGAGAACTTCAGCTTCTGCTAAGGCTACTGCTACCTCTTTCTCGTGCTCTAATGCTGATAACTCAGCTGCTATGCATGCCTCTTTGACTTTCAAGTCAGCTGTTAGACAGGCCTCTTCTATCTTTAAATCAGCTTCTCGCTGAACGAAAGTGGCGAATGCACACGCAGCTTCAACTTTAGCGCGAGCCCTGGCTGCAGCCCTGCTAGCTGAAGAGGATTCAGATGAGGTGGATGAGGTGGAATGTTGTGATCTTGCTTCATGTGACACCACCATCAGTGATGGACAATTGTTCCAATCCAGTTTCACTAGTATGTGACATCATGAATTGCGGTCCTCCAAAGATGTATGAGAAGAGGTGAGTATGGAGGCTTTTGCGTGCCTGGGGGAGGTGTGCTTGCACAGTACTTTATTTTTCCTTATGCTGTAGTGCCCGCCGTGAAGATGCTTTTATACTTTTCTGTCCCCAATGTGAGTGTCTGCGCACAAATTGACAGATAGCTAACAGGCTTCAAGAGAAAGTTGGAGGCTGGAGTAAAGTTGAATGCTCTTTACTGTTGTCGTCATTCTCATGAGAGGAGTTTTGTAAAAAAGCGATGTTTTCCAAAACAGAGGAAGGAAAGGTTGCTGGGGCTGCAAGCTGACCACATGTAATGTGGCAACTAAAGAATTTCCTGATGGGAATCTCTGAACTATGACCTGTCTGTGCCATATGACTAAAACAACCAATGAAAATAATAGCAGGAAGTAAACAAGAGAATAATGAATTACTCCCAAATGACCACTAGGGGGGAGAAAATACTAAAAATAGATGCAAAGTTATTACAGAACATGACAATATCCAAGATGCATGAAACTTTAATTCCACATAGTTTATCAAATACAATTTTTGGTGGGCAACCAAAAATACGATTCAACAACAACAAAAAAATGTTGGCAGATATGTAGACGGATAACCAAATCACAATACTTGAACATATATTCTTTCTAACAACACAAAAATCAGTCTAATCACTGTGGTGTTAATATTATAACAACTAACCACACACAAAACGATGGAATGCACATATCAGGTCGTAAAAATAAAATAAATCAATCAATAACCAAGATGCATGAAATTGTATTCTACATAGCTTATCAAATGAAATTTTTGGTGGGCAACCAAAAATAACATCCAATTGCACTCAACGACAAAAGAAATGGATTGATTTCGCTCAGAGACAGTCTTCAAAAGTGCACTGGTTTGCAGAAATTCACAACTGCATCCTGGAACTCATTCAACCTTTGTGTTTGTCTTTTCCAGTGAGTGGGAACTAGACTGACAGCAGGCATGCCAACCAGAGAGCTGAAAAGCGATTGATCTTGAAAATTCAGAACATAATGTACTTCACGCACAATTTCACAACAGTTCTTCAAATTTCACCTGTGTTTCCCATTTCCCACGATATCATGAAGCAAAAATGGTGTAGACCAGAGACCATGGTCTAGACCATAGACCAGATTGCAATCAGTAGTCTCAATAGACTAGAATGCAGCACAGTTACAAGTGATGTTGCATTTGGTGTTGCATATTCTTGCTTACACAACCAGTATAACCATTCTTCTACTGTCAGTCACTGAGCAGCTATACTGGAGCAGCTTCAGGTGGGGCATCTGAGGGAAAAGACGAGCAATACTCACTTACTTCTCCTGCCCAGGTTTTCTCAGATGATCCAGGGAGTCAAATCTAATCTAAAACTGAGAGAAACCATCCATTATGTGTCTGATGGGCTATCAGCAGCAGCAGCCTACACTAAGGAGCTTCAGACGGTTGGTGTACCTGAGTCTTGTCATCACCCTGCTCTCTCTCACCCTGCTGCTCTGGGCTTACAGGTTGGTCAAATTATTGGTCTGATCTGATGCAATATGGGAATCAAACAAATCTCCCGAGTTGCATTTCATTATTGTATATTCAATTGTTTCTGGATGCTGTAATATTGGTATAATAATATCATATTTCTAAATTGCCTTTTTTAAACCACAGCTCAAAAAGTGCTGAATGAAAATGAAACAGCATGATTGTAAAATAAGATAAAACAAGTAAAAAGTCAAAGGGCAGAGGTAATATGACTGACTATCATTACAAGTATTTGTTCAGTCTAAATTGATTGTAATAAAGCAATAAAAATGAGAAGGATATTGTCATTTATATGACATTTGGCAGGATTTTCTCAGCAGGTTAAAGTCTAGTTTGTCTTATCAGTTGGGGGGGCTTGAGGCCTTTTCCTTGTGAAATACTTTTCAATGCTCATCTGAGGAAAAACAAGTTTAATATACAGCAAAAAACAAATTTCCCACTTGATGTATGATTATGTGACTTGTTGAATGTATAGACTCCACTAGTAGCTGGGGTAACAGCACTTTGTGGACGGTAAGATCCCAAGTTCAATATTGTAGAAAAAATAGATAACAACTACCTTCCTTTGTTGAGTCAATGTCAGGTTTTTGTCAGACAGCGTTTTGTTAGGTCAGACTGCTCTAGTCCGTCTAGCAGGTGATGAGTGTTGTAGAATATTATGCTAAAACCACATACGTCCATCTGTAACGAAGGTTGTTTCTCTTGGCCCTTTAATTATTATTATCTCTTGTTCTTGCATCATTCTTGGGTCAGTCTTAGGTCAAACTGATGTCCTCCCTCACCTTTGACTTCTCTACTTTTTAATTTTTTTATTGTCCGTGAGTCCGTGTCAGTGGGGGTCCAGGGCCTTGTTCTTGAGGCCGACTGCTGACAGGAAGAAACTGTGTCTTTTCTTTGTAAGTAAATCAGTTTGGCTCGGCCGAGCTGATTTTACTTGACCTGACATTATTTCACCATTATTTTCTTTCATAACTGTGTTGATATTTGGTTAACATCTTAATTAACAAATAACAGTGGGTTGTTATACAGCAAAGCCCCGCAGCAAATATGTTGAGGGTTGGTTTAAAATGACCAAAGGTAGTTGGCCTGTGCAAGAGTCATTTGATGTGGGGCTTTGGAAAGTGTGAAGAATGCCATAGTGAATAGTAAAATGAAGGAAAGTAAAAGAATGTGTCAATTATGGACAGCTGAGTCAGAATTAAGAAGGGAAAGTAGAAAGTTTCAAGTTGGAAAAGTAAGTGTGAGAGTTTAGTGGAGAAGAATAGGAAGGGTGAAGCCTATTTTGAGTCAGAAACACCCTCAAGGTGTTGAGGATGCCAGCAGAGTAGAGACGGATCAGATTGCATGCAACAGTGGCGTGCCTTTATCTATTGAATATGGGAACTCTACCGTTGATGCTACCGTTTCCCCCTTTGTTCCAAAATTGCCATGGTCTTAACCCAGGGATGGATTTGTTGTGTTTACAATACAGACGCCTTTGCACATTTCACTGTATTGCTGCATATTATGGAACTACTGTTCCCTCTAAATCATATTTGAATGCATCTACTGATGTTGTTCTAGGCTTTTCTATTTATCTTTCTAGGAAGGTGTTGCAGCTGATGTGCAACTTTCACAAGATCAGCTATCTCTGTTTAAAGTTCCCCTGTCTACCCCTCATGTCACACTTGGTGCTTAGTCACCAGTTTCCACCCGCCATCTCTCAAGTGGTTGGACTTTTACGACCACTCAGTCTGGATTCATTCTTTCTCTCTCTCCTCACCAACTGCCGCCCCATCCCATCTTTTTCTCCTCCCACCCTGCTTCAGTCTGTTTCTTCTCACTTATGGGCTACACACTCTCATGATGTTGGGTGTGTTTCTTCTGCCCCTCCTCACAAGGTTTAATTGAAGCCTTATTGCACTCTGCCCTCAGTATGGCAGTGTAATTTAAAGCCAGAGGCTGTTGCTCGTACAGCGCCTGTTATTGCCTCTTTATTACATCTGTGTGTTTTGGTTGAAACTACTCCCCCTTGTAACGCTCCTATCCTCCCTGTCAACACCTCTCACTACACTGTACTTGACCTTGGTTCTGATTTCTTTTCTATACCTCTCCATCCTGATCCTCAATATCTTTTTGCGTTTACCTGTCAGGGTAAGCAGTTCACCTGGACAAGGCTGCCTCAGGGTTATACAGAAAGTCCTATATGTGTATGGCAGAGCCCTCTCACATGAGCTGCGTAATCTCGTTCTCCCAGGCGGCAGCGTCCTCTTTCAGTATGTGGATGATCTGATGCTGGCCTCACCTTCCAGGGATGCCTGTGAGAAAGACTCTGTTGCTCTGTTACAGGATCTGGCTGCCAGGGGACATCGTGCCTCACTCGCTGAGTTGCAGTTGTGTCTCCCTTCTATTACATACCTGGGACACAACCTGAGAGGCACCTTTCGTCTGCTCTCTGCCTGCCGAGTTAATACTGTCTCCTCCCCATCCACCCCCCC
>OOFE01015802.1:0-10794 GCA_900323365.1 Monocentris japonica
GATGTTTATGCCAAATTCTGACCCTACCATCTGAATGTCGCAGCTGAAATCAAGACTCATCAGACCAGGCAACGTTTTTCCAATCTTCTATTGTCCAATTTTGGTGAGCCTGTGTGAATTGTAGCCTCAGTTTCCTGTTCTTAGCTGACAGGAGTGGCACCCGGTGTGGTCTTCTGCTGCTGTAGCCCATCTGCTTCAAGGTTCGACGTGTTGTGCGTTCAGAGATGGTATTCTGCATACCTTGGTTGTAATAAGTGGTTATTTGAGTTACTGTTGCCTTTCTATCATCTCGAACCAGTCTGCCCATTCTCCTCTGACCTCTGACATCAACAAGGCATTTTCGTCCACACAACTGCCGCTCACTGGATATTTTCTCTTTTTCGGACCATTCTCTGTAAACCCTAGAGATGGTTGTGCGTGAAAATCCCAGTAGATCAGCAGTTTCTGAAATACACAGACCAGCCCGTCTGGCACCAACAACCATGCCACGTTCAAAGTCACTTAAATCCCCTTTCTTCCCCATTCTGATGCTCGGTTTGAACTTCAGCAAGTTGTCTTGACCACGTCTACATGCCTAAATGCATTGAGCTGCGGCCATGTGATTGGCTGATGAGCTATTTGTGTTAACAAGCAATTGAACAGGTGTACCTAATAAAGTGGCCGGTGAGTGTAAATACTCAGTTAGTAATCAGGTATATCAGCAGAGAGGATGACAGGGGGCTTTGGAGTGCTGACCTCCATTCAGCCTGACTAAAGCTCAGAGAGCGTAGAGATGACGCATACTATACAGAATGGGAGGAGAGGGAGGACTGGAAGAAGAGGGGAGTGTGATATGGATGTGAGCAAAGATAGGGGCTGATATGACTTAATGTAAAGTATGCAAGAAAAATCAAACATGGAGCAAGGAGAGAAGATAACGAGTCATGAGAAAAATTGGAGACACAGAGAGGCGCAATACAGAGAGAGAATAATGGGAAGACTGGAGGAAAGCATCAAGGGCAGATGGGGGAAGAAAAGACTGAATGTGTGTTGCGATGGTAAAGTCGCTCAAAGATTTCCTAATCTCCTACCTGAGCTGGGTAACCATGGTGTCGCTGTTAGGCTGGCTGGCTAGACAAGCCCCCAAGAGTTATCTGGTGGGCACCACACTAATGTGAACCACACTGCCTATAGCTTCTTATGTAGGCTTATCCAGTGGCCTACATGTTATGTCGGCTGATGACTGACTACATTCACCCAGCTTTAGCCCATAAAGAGCTTTTGCCTTTAACTAAGAAACACACAAGTGCAATACATGCAAAAAGTAATTTCCAGACATGTTAAGCTCTTGTCTGAGATTTTGTTTCTTAGCCTACTTATTTAGGCAGCACATTTACTTAAATAAGGGTACTAGTAAGAACTGGGCCTGTTAAATGGTTACAAGCTAAAAAGTACTTAGGGATTTAAAGAGAAACTGGTTGCTTTCGTTCAGAAATTCCCAAATGTCTGGGCTTGCGCAAGTAGTGTACATGTGACTGAGCAGCCTGGCAATATTGGTAGTGGCTTCCTCTGTGATACAGTGAATGAAAAGGTCCAGAGGGCAGGTCAGCCACAGATTCACGCTTTATTCCCCTTCTCCCAGTCAGAGCCAGGAAACCACTTCCCTGCCACAAGCCCCTCTATGTAACTTAAGCGCCTCTTGGGTCAGTACTGTTGCTATAGAGACTATGGTCAGGGGTAGCATCGCCTCCCTACCCCCAAGTCATACACAAAATACAAAGCAAACCCAACTTTCCATGTTGATAAACTCAGTATATGCCTTAGTATAAAAGTTACAAAAAAGGTACAAGACAAAATAAGCACAGACAGTAATGACTTTTGTTGCAGGCCAGCTGTGCAAAAGGTGGCCGGTGGTAAGAAACTTAAATTAAAATAGTACAGTTTGTGAACCCTTTTTAATTACCTGCAATCCTGTATAAATGGCTCCTAAAATATGGTCTGATCTTCATCTAAGTTAAAAATTGATGGAAAAAGTATGTGAACCATGAGATTTAGTAACTGGTCGAACCTTTTTTAGCAGCAATAACTTCAACCAAACATTTCCTGTAGTTGCTGATCAGACCTGCACAACTGTTAGGAGGTATTTTGGACCATTCCTCCTTACAGAACTGTTTCAGTTCATTGATAATTTTGGGATGTCTTGATGAACGGCTTGCTTCAGGACATGCCACAGCATTTCATCCATTGCTATGACTTAGATGAAGATCAGACCATATTTTAAGAGCCATTTATGCAGGAATGCAGGTAAATCAAAAGGGTTCACAAACCTTTTCTCGCAACTGTAAATTGAGAGAGAGAATACAATTTCATTTCACACTTTAGACTTGGGTGTGCATTTCCCAAAAGTCATTGACTCCCTCCCTCCACTGTGGCTAACTGGGACTCATTGACCTACTTCAAGTTCATTCAGTAGAATATGTTAGAACCAATTAGACAGTACTCAGTGTGCAATGCTGTGTGGCTCTGCTATTCTAAAGCCCTGGCATCCGTGTGTCGGGTTTTCAGGTCCTGCAAGCTTTGTTAAGACCCTCTGAACAACGCACGTCTAACTCTATGCCTGTAGAAAATGAAGTGCGAAAGTGAAATGGTAAACGCAGAAATGGGTAGAAATAGTAAACCAGTAGGCTAATTACAGGGGTGCACAACAGAGTTTTTAATATTATCCTAAGATTACTCACATTAAAAATAGCTCTACTGGGCATCCTTGGTACGTGTGTGTGTGTGTGTAAAATGGGTTAAGTGGAAATGCAAGAGCAGCATTTGACAGTAGCAGGCAGCTTGTGATATTTATAGTAAGCGGAACTCATCTGGGTGATATGGCAGAATGTGATTAGTATGGGCTAGCCCCCGTCTTATGAAAGGAGCTTTTGATCCAGACAGGTTGCAGTAGGCTGTTGCAACCTTAAATTCTGTAAATGAGAATTATGGCAACAAAAACAATGAAGAAAAAACTACAAACTATGCTGCAGAGCCTGTGGGACACTGTTAAGTTACCTAAGCCTGGCAAGGAAAGAAAGAAAAGTCACCTTTGTAATACAGGGCAGAATGCCAGCTTGCTATGGGATTGGAGCTGTTGTGCAACTCTCCCTATAAAAGGCAGCTTTTTATCTTAAACTTTTTTTCTGTTTTTTTTACATTTCTCAGTTTTTTCTTCACTGTTGCAGTTTGAAATCTTTTTTTTTTAAGAATCAAATGTCTTCAATCACATAATTTTAATATATGTTTGTTTATTGCTGGCAAGACTAGTTTTATGTTTGTATAGTTATAGGTTGACAGGTTGGAAAGGTGGGGGCACCTCTGGATTGAAGCACAGTGGAAAACAGTCCCTGGTGGTGTGTATTTCCTCTGCGACTCATTGACAGTATCACCTTCAGCTACAGCTGGCACAACAGAACTGCTACTCTTCAATAATGCAGGGGGATATTGGATTAGAGGCTCACAGCTCAGTTATTGACTAAGACACACAGATCCAGGACACGATACTGATGCTAGTTATTCTCAAACAACCAAGTCATTCCCAAGCACTGCCACCCATGCACCGCTGAGTTCTTTTTCCCCAATCATCTTTTCCTCTTCCCTCAAAACTAGGGTACAGGAAAAGATGCTGGCGAATTACAGCTAAAGTAGGTAGAAAGACAACTCTGTCTGAATGTGAAGTTCCAGTTTCTCCCTCTCCTTCAGGTTTTGGTTCTCACCAGTGTTCTTGATTCTCAATGGTCTTATGTGACTGTGGACAACAAAACCATGATTGTTTGCTTTGAATTCATTGGTGAAATGAGGGTAAGTAATCTGATCCGTGACAAAGACACAGTGCCTTTTACAGCATCTTCCCAACTTCCCACCCAGAGTTGACTGACTCAACTCACCATCAGTTAATTTGCACATTTACTTGTATAGAATTGCCTACACACATTCCTTTAAATTTCCAATCTGTGCGTTTCTATACCACTTTACAGTTTATCTCTTAGAAAATGCAAGAACAACACCGCCTATTATTGCATATATTTGCTCATGTGTGAAACACACTGAAGCACTGGGCAAAAATTGCAATACGCATACCATTTAAATTTAAAGAGTTCCTTTAGGACATCATACAGTTGTTTTTATTTGTGCAGCAGTCCTTGTCATTATAATGCTCCACACTTTACTTTGGTACTTTTCAATAAGGAAATACAGTATAAGCCAAAGCACACAATATTGTAGTAAGTACGTCCTAGTGGTAAGAAAATCCCATAATACAGACTGTATTACCAAGGTGTAATACAATGTAGAAAGTGTACAAACATGATGTACTACAATACATGCTTATAAACAAATTTCAGCACCTAATTTAAGCGTTGCAGAGTGATTTCTGAGTATTTCCCACTGTTGTCTTTATAGAAGTTATCTTGTATCCCATAAATCACTGGAGGTGATAGGGTGACAACAATGCAAACTGAACTGACGTATTTCTGAATCAGTGTCATATTTTTAATATTCTTTTGATGTGAAATGGAGTTGGTTAGGAAACAGGAAAAATTGCATTAAGCCAACTCGTCTCATTGAAAACTACATAAGTCATATGAGAGAAAATCTTCTTCCTCTTAATTCTCTCTCAAACACACTGCCCTGGCTCACAGCACTGAGGATTTAAAATATTGTGAAACCAGAGTGTCTTCATTTCAATTCCCTTTGAGATGACTATCATAATTACTCTAATGAATAATTCCCACGTTATTTCTTTAGACATGCTTGGCCCCCAGGCAAATGAATGCAGTCTTATTTCCACTTCATTTGCTGAGGCCCTCAAAACTCTGAGGTTATGGAGATGTCATGGATCCCCCTGAGAATGACTACGACATGAAATAAGCCAGTCCACCTCAAAAGGCTGCGTCCTCTGCACCATACATCAAGGTGATTAATGTGCTAACCTTTATTACAAGCTAGTAGCCATCTATACTGCACCATTCACTCTCAAATCTGATGTCAATAAGCAATTAAAAAAAAAAAGGATCAATGGAAAAAAATATTCTATAAATGAACTAGAATTAACTGCCCAATGTTATACAGGGCTCTCGTAAATTAGAGGACATGAATGAACGATTAAAATTTGGTACAGTGTAATCCAGCCTATTGTCCTTTGAGGAAGTATAGCGCACCGTGCCTCATTGTCAAGTCTCAAGTCTGCTCGATTTTTGCAGAGTGACCAACAAATTGTCTTGCAGTCGTTTTTGTGAAAGGCCTCTGGCTCCTGTCCTGGTTGACTATCCAGTTTGTTTAAATACACACACTAGTGAGGATGAGAGCAATCGGATGTGGGCAGATGTACGACTGGCCAGACATGACTAAATGAATAACAATAACTGTGGCAAGATAATAGCAAGACTCACAACGTGCTTGGCGGGATGACTAGAATGTCTGTTTACGCACACACTGGTTTTCTATGGTTATTTTACTCCTTCAACCCACCCACACCGTTTGTGGAGGCAAGTCCCGCACACAAATCAGCTGTTGCATGTCAAGAAGTGGCCCATAAAATGATTCACTGTGCTAGACATGTGGAATGTGTATAAGAATATTATGTGAAGGCACTAAGTTTGTTTGTTTTACCATTTTTTTGTGCATCTTTTTGTGCATTTTTTTTGCAAACACCTACAAAATTCACCAGCCACTTCCACCATTTTAGCAACAAAATGTGGATTTTAGATATGAATAGATATGAACCTCTAAATGATCAGAGTTGAACCACTAAATGATCAGAGTTGCCAGCCTGTCTCAACCCTTATGGACCACCACATCCATTCATTTGGATGTGCTGTAAAATGGTAATGTTAACAGTTATGACACTAAAGCATCATTGAACTGAATGTACATGCACCATTTTGTCTGACAAGATATGTTCAATAAGACAAAGAATTTTATCACTGCTCTAAATGTCAGTAGGCGTTGTTGAACAATATCGTTGCACCCTGTCGTGCTCTTAGAGAGCAAATGTTCCATTTGCAGGTCAACATGTTGAGTTTCATCATCAGAACTACAAGCCACAGCTGTCTACAAAGTACATTTGTGCGTCTCTGAAAGCCACTTCCTATGTGTGAAGACTGTGATGATGAGTGTGTGGAGATGAGCAACAATAGAAGGTATCCTGTGACACAAGTTCCCTTCAGCTGTCAATCACGCTTAGTTTCACTCTATGCTAAAAAGTAGTAAGAAAAAATGCCCTAAAAGCCTCATCTTCAGAAGAGTATATTCAATTTTAGCTGCAGTTAATAATCACAATTCAAAGACTAAAAAAGTTGATGCATGAGCCATAACGCAGAGAATGCTTATGCAGCATAGTGGAATGCATGTTACGTTTCATCTGCTTAGTATTCAATGTGATATGGGGGAAGTGCTTACAGACAGAAGAGTGTATGTTCATTGGCAGGGGGTACCCTTGAATTAGTATAAGATTTTTGACCTCCGTACTCGAAAGTGTGCTGTGCTGAGCGAGTTGCCTTTAGCAATTTAGCAAAGCGCTCTTATCCTTCCCTGCTCGTCATTGCCTTCTCTTCATCCTTTCTTCTCTCTACCCGTGTCCCTTTTTCTTGCCCCTTTCTCCTACTACTTCTCTTTAGGCCTAGATGTCCTATTATCTCAATGGTTCCTCCCAATAAGAGGTCTTTATAGGCCTAAAGGGTGCTACCCACTCATAGGAAACCCATCTATTTTGAAAGCAAACAAACAAACAATCTTTATTTGGATTCGATTACACACAGAAATCACTGGTCCAGTTCTGATCATAACTGCCAGTAGGGATGCTATGATTGTTTGATCGTCAAAGCAATTTTCATTCTAAATCATTTGGTTGGTGGTTCCTGGTCAAAAGAGCAGATCATATGAAGTAGAAAAATAAGAGTCAAATTTCTCTGCAAAGCTTAGAATGTGTTGTATTGGTTGCTTAGTTATCTAAGTCAGGTTTATAACTAAGGGCATTCTCGGCAGTGAGAACTGCGTGTTTTGACAAGCAAGAGGTCTGAGGCTGAATGCTAATTAACAGCTGAAGTTTAGACATTTGAAGATGCATCATGGCGAGGAAATGGCCTGTATTACGTCAAGTTTTACAAGTTGTAAACCCTCCAGTAAGGAAATAAAGATGGTAAAGAACCATAGATATGGGCAAAGCTAATGGAATCCATTAAAATTTGCATCAAACCACTTTTGACCATGATCACGTCATGCTCAAACGCAAAGCGCAGCTGTGAGTGCTCCTAGTAACAGAGAGAGCTCAAAGGGCACAAAGAGCATTATATCATTTGGGTTTCCATGCAACTGTCTACTTAGCGTTAGCTAGCTAACCAGATAGCGTTGCTGAAAAGAAGGGAGGGCAAGAGAAAGTTGCGGATAGCTCTTCTTGCTCTTGAAGAAGATGATGAGCTCATTCCGAATGGAGGATGTAATTAAAGTTAGTGTTACTCACCGGGAAACGTGTACTTTCCTCCAGGTGCTGCTATTTTTGCCTTTGACACTGCACACCAGGGCTAAAGACATGTTCAACTTGGAGCATCCAGGGAAGCACCCAAAAATGAACCGCCGAAAACATGACTCGTCTTTGAATGCCCCTGTGCCTTTTTTCAGTTCAGTCAGAAATTTAGAACCATTTATTGCAGAAATGGTTATACACTTGTATTTGGCAGTACAAGCTCTGCTCTCTAGGGTGCTCCCTGTATGAATCCAAGCAGCGTGCTAAGATTCAGTGGGGAGCTAACCCCCCTAACGGTATACAGAACAGGACCCAGCAGATACATCATGAGATGCTGAATATACTTAAATTCACCAGACAACCATCGCAAGTATATGATTAATAGGAGGAGGCTGGGGTGGTGGAGGGAGTAAGCAGCACAACCAGTACGACAGCAGGGAGCAACCACAGGGATGAATGAGCTGACAGCTTAAATAGGGCGCATTGTTGAAGTGTCAAAACATGATTGGAGTTTGTGTGGATCAGCTGACGAGCAGCTGATAGGGCGCACATGACTAACTGAACAAACGCGAGGCTTCATTTATTTTCAAAGGTTTGCATTCAAAGACGTTCAGAGACAAGTGCATTGCCACTGATAGACTTTTCTAAACCTGAACTTTCATTTCCTCTGTACTGTGTTAGATATCCGTTTAGCTATTTTAGCCTTGGCCCTCATGCATGCCCAATTCATATTTGTGCTCCAAAAATAACCTATTGGAAACATTTCACTGGCATTTTGTCTTTGATGAATAATGAATTATTTGTGGCACCAAACAAATTCATACTTACCCACTTGCATTTTAATTTTATGTTCTCCACAATGCTGTTAAATGTTGGGCTACTATTCCTGCTGCCCAATAAAAAAGAGGGCTACAAAGGGCTACAAAGAGTGTTTTCACCCATCACAGAGCCTAGTTAGTAAAACCCACAGACCTAACTTTAGTCAGACTGTAATCAGTTTTACATTTTACTTTATTACAGAATGAAATCATTTATCGAGCAAACCTGCTTAAAGTCAGTTTACAGTGGGCCAATGGGATCTATACTGGCCCTAAAAAAAGCTCAGAGCATTCATAGCTGCTGCTTTGAAATGCCATGCTAGTTTGTTTCTACATTCTCATTTTGATATGAAAGACAAAACTACTGCATATGTGGTTCTTGTGGTCAAAGCATCAATATGGGAATCATAATGGGAACTGTATTAAAAGACATTACAATGTCCAAGACCAAAGACCCACAACAACTCTGACCTGGTACAAAATCTATTACAGATCTGTGGATTTTGAGGGGCATAGGTCCTCAATCATTGAGATCTAACCAGGGCACAGATAGAGAGAGCAGTATTGGTTATAAATAGTAACCTGTTTAAAAGCCTTTCTGCCGGGAAGTCCTTAATTAAATATGAGATTAAGTTGAACGTGAGCCCCTGGGCTCAACTCTATTCTGCCATGACGACAGCTTTGAAGGTCATGATAAAAGAGGTTATGGAGCAGTGTATTTCATAGCAATGGTCTGAATATTGTGCATATTTGAAATAATTGTGTGTGTGTGTGTGTGTGTGGTTTTGTCAACGCACAAACTACTCTTTTTGAAGCAGCCCTGTCCTTTCTAGGACCTTAATCACATCCGCATGACAGTTCCAATAGACAAGGCTGCTGTCATGGTTTGTTTTGAACCACAGAGCACAAGAGAAATAGAGTATTAGTGCTTGCAGTGAACCAAGTAGGCTGATCTGAATATACAGTGAGTGTAAGTCTTAGAGAGGGAAACATATCTTTTTTCCAACTCACAGAGCCCAAGAGGACCCGGAGGGCTATCCGCTCATGAACCAGGCTACTCCCACACATGGCCAAGAATGGAAAAGCAGAGAAATGAAATGAATGAACACCACATTGTCCTGCCAAATGCATTTTTCTTGTAAACTCACTTACTGTTAAGTAAACTTTAAGATTACTTAACAGTAATTTTAAAAAAGTTCACGCATAAAACTCAATGTGTTTTCTTTCCTTGGCTAGACTCTTTTTCATTTGACTAGCTACTCTAGTGCCAAATGAAGAACATACAGTGAAAAATCAGAGCCGTCAAGTCAAAGCTACTGTAAGAAGCATAGCAGTGTATTAGGGCCGTGTCTCTGGGACAAAATCTGAAAAGCAGCTCTTGAAAACCAGATCCATGTTTCCAAGATGATGCCTCTCCAGTGGAGTGAGATACAGTTCAGAAGTGTGTCTGTGTGTGTTTGTGCATGCATGTGTGAGAGGGGGAGAGAGGAGGAGAGATGCAGTACGCCAAGTCTCAATAACCAGGTCAGACACATTCAGGTCAGGCAAATGTATCCATGCAGACGACGGCCGCATTTATGTGCATGCCGACTGGGAAACCTGGAAATGGATAACACCCACCCAGTGCCATGTTAAAAGTAACAAAGGCTGCTTTACATCAAATGCTGTTTGAAGAACTGAAATTACCTTCAGGGGTAACAGTGGAAATTTCATGACAAATGGAAATCAAAATATGGCCGAGGCATGCAGTTATTCCCTCTCTCACACACAGCTTCTCTGAAAAGCTGTTAGTAAGCTCAGCATTATAAACCCACGTTCTAATGCAAGCCATTGGGCTAAATGCAGCAGAAAAAAGAATGAGATGCAAGCATTTAAAAAACTCAAGGAGCAGAGCGGTATATGAGAACACCCCATTCGATATGTCACCATTGGTCAGAGATGCACACGTTAATAGATTGACTCGGTTTAGTAATGGCTGGTGAATGGATAACTAGAGCCTAATAGCTAAACCACTTGCCAGCTGTGCTTAAATGCATGATATTGTTGAGATACATTTCAATTCTATAAGTTGTATGCTTCTTCACCAAGATATTTTAGCCATCTTAGTGATAGTAGCTAAGAACCTTTTTTTGCCCGCTTGCCATTTCAGAAAAATCATCTCAGTCACCAGAAAGTGATCATATGATAAAAGAACAAGCATTTTTACTAGTGGCTGTTGAAAGACTTATTTTTACAGCTCAAAAGGTTTATACCTGCACTGTGCCATTAACCATTAATAAACAAGTAGTAATTTACAGATCTCCACTCACATGGGTTTGGTGTGAACATAATGTTGGTTCTGGAAATCTACATGAAAAAGGCTTGACTTGTTTATAGGGAGTTTGAAGAGTGAATTGAATTTCACATGAATGATTCCTTTACCTATAAAAACAATCTTCTCTTCGCCCATTAACTGTAATTATTGCAAGATTATAAACGTATCAATTGAAAAATTAT
>OOFE01015812.1:0-16447 GCA_900323365.1 Monocentris japonica
ATTCCAGCTGTGAGCTGGTGATCCGAAAATGACTGGTGTCATGGCTACGGTGCCCACCAACACTGCCGAAGTGCCCTTGAGCAAGGCACTTAACCCCAAACCGCTCCAGGCGCGCTGTTCACTGGCTGACGCCTGCGCTCTGACCTCTGACCTGAAAAATGCATGTGTGTGGTGTAATAGGTTGTGTGTGTATATATCTAGTCAGGGGTATGCGAAAAAAGCATTTCACTGCATGTATGTGTATGTGACAAATAAAGTTCCTTTCCTTTCCTTCCTTCCTTCCTTTCCAAATGCATGCAAGTAATCGTGTGGTGTCTGTATCTCAACAGGATCGCGTATTGGATTTGGAGATGGTAAGATTTGATTGTTTTTTGTTTTTTTTATCAAAGTTAACAATATTATGTGTGCAATTAAAGAGAATTGGTGTGTTTATTCTGAGTCAGAAAAGGTAGAGATTTGAAGTGCCCTTATAAATTTAGAAGTCATGTTGTCCTATAGCAGAAGTCCATCTCTATGTAGCCGTGCAGGCAGGTTCGCCCAAGGCTATGTATGTTTGTTTAGCAACCCATAGTGGCTAACTCATGCAACAGCAGGGTTGGGAATGATTGCTTTAGTCAAGGCTCAGAGCTCCGTTAATCATTGCAAATCTTGCTGATAGGGTTAAGAACTAAGGAGCCATCACTGGCCAGGCTGTGCTGATGGTACAGTATTGACCTCGCCATCCAAACTGTTAACGTCCACTGCCATCATCCTTAATCAGCTATTAGATGTCAGCATGAAAGAGACGCCCAATATTACTTAAGACTATTGAAAGGCTCTATTGACTTGAGCACTTTTTACAGGCTCTCGAAAATAAAAGAAAAAATTAAGCTGTCCGACGCTCTCTGTCGATCCATCACAATTATGTAGCACGCTCTGCCGCCTCGCCTTCAATTAGCTGTTGTGAGAATGGGGGGGGGATGGAAAAAACCCTGGACTGCCATCAATTCAAATAATTTCTGCTTACCACAACAACAAAGTGGCAGGCCGCATTGACCCCCACCCTACCCACACATCCAGCCCCGGTGCTGGGGATCATCCGTCAGCGGGTTTTACTTGTATGTCAGCGCGTCGCTCAGTGCAGCAGTCAACGTAATGCCTTGTAACAGCCAGTTCTTTTGATGCTGAAACGCTCCATCTGAATAGGGCCAGGAATGGCAATTCAAATATTAAGTGGAGAGATGAATGGAATGGAGTGGGACTTGAGTCGTGACTTAATGACAGATTGAGCTGAATGTATTGTGTGGTCCTCAATTAGCATGTCTTTTGAATTGTCCTGAATTGCATTAGGCAGTATGAAATCATGCTCACACTGTGTGAACATGCAGGCTTGACAGATGAGCACGTCTTTGCTAATTCATACCACAGCGTACTGTTCTAAAACAGTTGTGAATGTGATGAATCCATAGACGGTATATGAATAGCAGTTGGAAGGGTGAATCATTTTGAACTCATACAGTATATTATGTAACCATGTATTTTTCTGTCTCCTTTTTAGTTTTTTTTCATTGTATTGTAATCCCTTGCCCTTTAGAAGATTACTTATGATTTGCTCTGGCCAAGATTGCCAGTTAAATGGCTTAATTATAATTGTAACGACCGTGTGTGTGTGTGTGTGTGTGTGCATGGTCCCTAGAGCACAAGAACAGCCCTGGACCACCTGGAGTCAGTGCCAGAAAAACTTTGTCTGATGGAGAACTTCAAAGACCTAGAGGTGGGTTGGTGGGTTCCACCTGTAGCCTGGATTTGCTTTAACTGTTGATAGATTTGGTCAACTCCATTTTACCACCGCCTGATCATTGTGTCTGAAATACTATGATATATCACTTCTAAATTCAAGTTCAAGACTTCCAAATGGTGAACATTGGATGCCGCAAAGCATAAAAACACAACACATACACTAACTGCCAACAAAATATACAGAAAACATATAAGACACATTAATTTAACACATTAAGTCACACCAACTGAACACAGAAAACAACCAAGGAAAAACCTTGGAATAGGTCAGCGTTAAAGCCATGCATCATCTGTATGTGATTTGATAGACTTATAGTAATGTGAGTGCAGTGCAATATTGTGAATGCTTACATTTCAGTATGTTCTAATATCATAATTTACTAGCAGATGTTTGATAAGGGCAGCTAATGTCCAGTGTTTTTTTTTACCCCCCTCTGGCCTGGTTAATGACTGTTGCCATTTTGGTTCTGGTTGGGTTGTGATGCGACCTCCATTTTGTGACTTCAGGAATCTCAGCGGCAGAGGGAAATGGTGCAGCAGCGCTATGCCAAGTACAAAGAGATTGTCTGGGACCTGCAGCACCAGCTGGACGAGTCCAAACGCAGAATCCAAGAGTATCGAGTACGCCACACACAAACACACAATTGCAAATCCACTAATCTGTACTCTAGAAAAAGCAAGCTTTATAATGCTGTATGAGAGCCAGTACTCCCAAACCACAACCCACACTTTTTCTATTTCAGTCACTAATTGCACTGCTTTGTTCAAATAGCAGCAGCGTGGATCTTGGATATGGATAGCCTCACCATGAAAGCCATTCATGAGTCTAGCTCGCCCACACCAGCCCCAGTGTCCACTCTGAACACCTGCATGTGCTGGTAATGCACAACGGGTGGACAGAGCAGGAAAAACTCAAGTGCTGCCACAGATGCACATGTGCGCAGATCCTGAATTTTACCAGTCACTGTTAATCGCTACATTCATCTTCACCCCTTTCTCTCCTTCAGCCAAGGGAGTCATCAAGATGTCATTGTTGACAGCAGATTGCCATCAGCAGTTTGAAACCACCCTTTAACAGCCACCAACAGTCACATTTTAAATGGCTTTAATCTGCCAGATTACCCTCTTGGTTTGCCAAATGACTCCCATGTTGAGCAATAAGTGGCGATTGCATTAGCTTAATAGCTGCTGCCCACCCAGGGTTTGTTTAAGGAAAAGGGATGGATGGAACATCTTTATGAGGCTTCCATCTTGATTAGAGTCAGTAACGCCAGCAACCGCAGTCTGTTTCTACACCAACTCTAATAGTGCTGTACTTGTGATACCAGTTTCTAAAGCCCTGTTCAGAGCCCTGTTGTTTTTCAGGACAATGCCTGAAACATAATTGTTACCGCAGGACTTTTACAGTGTTACAGAGATGGGAGTGGCTAGGTGGCCTTGTGTGTTCAGTGTGTTAAGGCATGGGACTACTTTTGCCTGAATGTTGAGAGTGAGGTAAAAGAGGCCATGATCTTATGGGTACACAACGGTCTGTAAAAGTTATTTATCTGATTTAGACAGATTGTCCACAAAACGTGATCAGATATGGATTATTCAGAAACGCGACAAGTGTATCATTAGCTTCTTACGCCTTGAAATAAAGGTATCTCAAAACAGTGGCTCCCCAAACTAAATATTTTATCATTCTGGAATGATAAAATGTTTCATGGAAAGCCAAATCTTGTCCACAAGCCCTATTTTAAGGCAGCCCTGCATTAGGCGTGTGCTCTGAGAAGTGCATGAAACTGACTGTACAACGAATTGGTACTATACAGAACTGTCCACAGCTTTTGGACATGTTTCGAGATGAAACATTCAACATAGATTGTGGGATTTTGGGTGAAGTCCCTTTTTAGTTAGTAGGTCCTCTGTCTCCCAGGATGAGAAGTTGGACGCCACTTCCAGGAGCTTGAGACTGGCTGCCCTCTCCTCCTCCATCAAAGGCCCCAGCAGTTTCCTCAGCAGCTCCCAGAGATCCGACACACTGTGTGAGTATTTATATACTGAAGCTGAAAAATGTCATAGGCAGAAAAGTTCTCCTTTGCAGGTTTTGATGGTAGTTGTGTTCCCTCTATTGGGCTGCATTGCAGGTAATGTGAGACTCTATGCCAGTATTATCAAATGTTGTGGTACCACACCATCGTATGGCTGCACAATTATGGCTAAACCGATCAATTATTTTGTTAGATGTCATTATGATTATGAATCAAAATTATTTCTCTAACATTTTTTATGGCACTTTTTGCATCTTGTCAGTGGCAGACAATTTAAGGGAAATGAAATGAATTGAATTGTTTCAACATCACTGAATTCTAGTGGTTAAAACTAAAATTGGGATATACACAATGAATCGTGCAGCCCTAGACCATGGCAGTGTCACGGAGAGCACTGTTATATTTAGATCCAGTACATCTTAGTCTCACAGAAGTGGCAGCATTGTGACACCCAGACCTCAACTTGATGGAACTCTTTCTGTTGATGCTCTGGAAGTGTGTCTATCTGTATCGCTGCCAGTGGATCATGTCCATAATCAATTGTAGCACTTTCCTGAGCAGCTTACTGACATCTGCCACAATGTGGGAGTAGCATACTTACAGTAGCTGTGTTACATTTCAAGATTTCTGGTGGCCATGTCTCTGGCTATTCTAGGATCTATTTATATAGCAGTAGAAATTAATCTCTTATTTCCACACTTTGTACTGTGACTGGATAAGTAATGTAATTATGGTAAAAGTTTACAACACAGGATAATGGGTTCTCTCTTTCTCTTTTTTTTTTTGTCTCACTTCCTTTCTCCCTCTGCCTCAGCCCCTCACAAGTGCCTAGCCAGCCCAGAACTAGATGTCTCCTCGATCAATGGGGCCAAGACCCTCACAGACCACCTCAACTTCAAGTGAACCCTTATCCATCTCTCTGCACACTTAAAGACACGGTGCTTACAGCTAAACTCTACTCTACGTGCCTGGTGCTCAGCGAGAACAGAAAAAACACAGGACTTGAATTCACCAACAGGCCTCGCACTCAAAATAACCCTCATGGCTACCTCAACCAGGCAATCATTGCAGGTGCTCTAGTGCAAAATGGTAAGCCTGTGAGTTTCAGAGATGCGTTGAAGGGGGAATATGCAGGTTGTGACACTGTAAATGAGGATTTGTAGCGTTGGAAATGTTATTTATAAGAACTTGAACGTATTCAATACATTGAAAAAGACATAAACCATTATTTAAGTGGAAGCCAAAACAGCCATTTCTACTGAAGTGACATTTTTTATATTGCGATACCATTTTTAAGGCTGTTTTAACTATTGTTTACCTTTTGACCGTCTTGTCCTCTGATATTATCATGCCAACTGATTCAATATGATTCAACTAATGAAAAACTTTACTACTACTAAACTATGGTGCCTTTTGAACTTCCTATACCAGATGCAGGTCTTTTTTTGTACCAACATTGTGTTGTTCACATCATGGAACAGTTGTGTGAGTCAGTTGTGTTTTTCATTGATTTTCCCAACGATATGATCATTTTCTATTTTGGTTTTAATGTATTGACTGATTTTCTTTATGAATATATAGTTTTTGTTTCATGCAGTATATATCTGTAAAAAGAAACACTCAAGAGCACAAATATGTCTATTTTTTATGAAATGTGGAGAGAATATATGCACTTCAAATAAATCTCCATTCAGCTAAATGTCTGGTTTTACAAGCACACTTGATGTCCCCTTCATTTCAAAGTGAAGTGTTTGCTCTGCAGCAGCCTCGAGGCTCCATCTCCTCCCTTTGGTATATCGTTTGCTTTTCCTCAAGTCCTCCAGTGGAGAGAACGACTCAAAGCCACACTAGTAAGAAATGTCTTCTTTTTAATTTGCTGCTAGACTTCAAAGGCACAAACAAAATACCTGCTGTGTAAACATTTCTCCAAGTTGTACATCATCTCGTTTGATCCGTGTTACAAGAGTTTAGATGTTCAGTTGTCCGGAAAGCCACTGGTGTGTGTGTGTGTGTGTAGGCACATGTCTTAAATTTAGCAACATCTCCACTGATTTTAAAGCTGCATCCTTCGTGTACTAAAGTATAGCTTTAACAGCTTCTGCTTTCTCTGTATTGCGGATTAAAAATGCTAGCTCTTTATCAAAGGACTACAGTTGCTATAGACATCATTTTCATGTCATCAATGTGCACAAAGATTTTGCAGGGATTGAGATATTTTTTGCATGATTCCAGTGGCAAGTATATTAAAACTTAATTCACTGGGTGTGAGAGTATAAAAATGTGCTTTAAGAAAAGATGTTGGCAGGCTTTATAAAGCAGAAATGCTAGAATCAAATCTTTATGTCCCTCTTCATATCAGCATGGGTAACTGATTTATACAAATGGACAATTATTGCTGAAATACCTGTCGCTCTCCAGAAGAATAATCATATTCTTTGTATGAAGGCATGCACCTGTAAAGAGGACCAAAATACCCCCTCACACAGACCTGCTCTCAACACTGACAGAACTATACTCACCTCCATTGCCATGTATCTACACTTGGCTTATACCTTATTCACAAGATTACACTTTACAATTTATAACCTCGCTGTTGGTCTCAAGGTGTGCTCAGCAGTTCAGAAACCTCTGTTTCATTGGCTTAAGTGAAGCTAGGCTCCTTATCCAGAGTTCTCATATTCCTCTTCAATTTCCAGAGATGCCTAGTCCCTCCTCTGACTTGTGTCCAGTTAGCAGAGAAGAGCTCCGACTACCATTTCCCAGTTACCACTCGCCCTTTAGAAGGCATTCAGATTTACCCACCAACATTTCATCTCCCAGTGTTTCTCAACCCAGCTGTGCACACTGATGTCCTCATGACTCCTCGCTGTGAGATCACAGGTTGTAGCAACCCACTGAAAGTGAGGAGTTGTCTAGCACAGTATGTGTAACATCCATAGCATCACAGAGGTAAATGAATTGAGTCAGCCGCTCCAAATGGTGCTCACAACACTCCTGATGGACTAGACCATCAGTCAAATGTAATTTAAAAACATTCAAACTCAATTCATTTTGTCTCCTGAACTGCCTAGTGGGTTGTAATTGTAATCTTGATCCTTTAGATTAAGGTTTAGCTCTTAATGTGTCGTTCGATCTTAAGGTTTGATCATCACTCTGTTGTCTGCAGTCATTTCATTACTTGTAATAATTTCCTCACGTTGAAAAAGACTCAGACTCACTGTGCTGGGGGCGTGGTTGTCATTAGTAGGGATACTTTACAATTTACCTGTGTGCCGTTTGGGGAGTTCCCTACATTTGACTAGTTTTAATAAAGAATAACCTATTGCATTTGTAATGGTATATCAACTTCCAAGGCATAATAATCTCATCTTTGATGTCTTTTTATCTTTGCTATTGCCTGGGTACAACAAGGTACCTATTACCATTGGAAATTTCAACATCCAAATAATATTTCCGCTCCTATCAAGATGTCATCTAATTTAATTTAGATCTGTGTGATTGACTCTCCCACTGAAATGACATTTCTAAATGTTTTAATCAACTATATTCTGTTGACAGAAGGTCAACCAGAGAATGTTTTGGAGAATTTCAAGACAATTTGCAAAGCTGCACTAGTGAAAGTTAACATATGGTTCATTTTCAAAGGATGAATGAGCATGTGATTAATCTTTCACTGACAGCCGTCTTGAACCCTTGAATTCTGTTTACAGCCTTTGATTGAGTTGCTAATGCTCTGAATCCTGAGGTTTGTTTTTTTCAAAATTGACAGAAAAATTTAGTTATACTTGCTAATGATTTCAATGTTATTCACCATTCAGCTTGTCTTGAGTAGCACACCACTATTATGAGTTGTTATGTCTGAAACAAGGCATAGAAGTATGTGGAGTCTCGATTTATCAAGGAAAACTTGTCAAAAGTAAATCCAGGCTCATGATCTTTTAGAGTATTTAACAAGCCAAATGCACAGGACAAATCCTGTCCTGGAAAACTTCTCAATCAATCAGCCCACAATCAAAAAGAAAACCAAAATCTTAATTGACAGCTAGTAGTGACAAGTAGTCTTTCTTCTTCAAAAAATCAAGGTGATTTGGGGGATTTTGGAACACACTTGGATCGAAAGTGAATTGTGTTTTGAGTTGAACTGAAAGTTTACTGTGCTCTTCATCTTTTACACAGGCAAAGTAATTGTTAGACTTAGAAACACAGAGGAATAAAATGTTTCACAAAGTCCAGGCGATTATGGGTCCAGTCCTACAAAATGTGTATGTGTTTTGAGAGACAGCATCCAGAGGAAAGCAAAGCTCAACCAAGCTCAGAGAGAATGAGCTCAGAAGCTGCACTAAGCCTGGGTTAAATCCCTGTTTTCCCTCTTAAGTTCCAAGTACGTTTGGAAAGCCAACATAAAGATATATATTGAGGAAATATTGAAGAACTATTGCAAAATGGCCCCGATGCTGTGATGATTTCTTCAACGTAAATTCTGGTTCAATTCCCTCTCTGCCCTTGATAAGTTGAGCCCTATAACACCCAGCACCAGCACTATACTGGTATATGTCAAATGCATTTCCTTTGGGCTGCCCATAGGAGCCAGTATGTGTGTAAGCAAAACCAATATCATGTTTAATAGCATACTATATGGTTTAATCAATAAGATTTTTTCCTCATTAGGCTCCAAATCTCAGAATCACCAGTGATGATGGTTCCACTGAGCAATTTAGGAGCTTTGCTTTTTTCCTCATTCATCATATTATTGATGTGTACACATTTGTATAAATAAAACACATTCAGAAACCAGTCTCTGTAGGCCTTTTCACAGCTGCTGGGTAGTCTTGACTGTCACTTACACACACACACACACAAAACCCTGGCCCGCTAATGTGGTTCCTTATAAATACATCCATAGGAAAAGCATCCACTTATCTAAGCTATTTCAGGTTGCAAAACACATGCAAACACGTAGATCAGTCCCGCCGTCCCCATCGGAGTGGTTTCCACCATTTACACTCTGTCCCATCATTAGTCCAGCTTTACTCCATTTTATCATACTGAGAGCTGGCGATGAATACATCCACAGCTTTTCAACAGTCGTGTTTATGTTTTTCAGGAGCACAAAATGAACCTAAAGGAAAAAAAAGTGTTCGTGATCTGCACTTGCACATGCATGAGAAACTCGATACACATCTTGTCTAAGCTGGTTACAAAAAAAGAGCTGTGTGACATTCAAATATATTCACAACATACCAATTGTAGTCAAATAAATTCAGAAAGATTTGAATGTTTCTTTCCCTGCCTCTATGAATTCAAATCAGGTCATTAGCTGGGTGGTGTGCCTTCAAAGCTTGCAATAAATGCACTGTAATGCATGCCTGTAAAAGACCAAGGTCTAAACAAAGTGTTGGAAAAAGTATTTATTTATTTTGACATTTTTCGACACTTTTTTTTTTAAGGTTGAGTGACACTGGAGAGGTGTGCAACAAATACCTCAACAACCCAAAAATTGCCATACAACTCACCTTTTCTGTTTTTATTCCTGATGTTTTTTTTTGTGATTGTCTTGTGATCCCTGAAGGTGAATTTCTCTTTCCGTGTGCCCTCCCTCCACAGAGCGGTCAGAGCGTAGGGTCAGCTATAGCTCGGCGCCCCTGGAGCCGGTGGGGATTCAGTCAGTATCTTGCTCAAGGACACTTCAGCGGGGGAGTCTGGGTTCAAGCCGTCTGGTGACAGTAGGGACGCGTGCTATTTTGGCCGTTTGACCCTGGATCTCCCGGTTGAAGGACGGTCTCTCTACCGGTTTCTATTCTGGGGCCATTTAGACCTTGTGCGATAGTAAAAAATATAGCTGGGCATACACAGGCTGTCGCAGAACGCACACACATAGGCATACAAACACATTCCTCACTAATACGGTAATTCGTGAAGTCAAGGCTCATTGAATAACACCGCACCAAACGGTCATTAGTAAACACAGCAACCCCTTTGTGTTGGTTCTGCCTCTCATAGCCAATCAAACATTGATGGGGCATTTTCCACTTCTACTCACTGCTGTTATTGTGCTGGCGTAAGCCTCTGCAGCCGCCACTGAGGCTGAGTCCCATTAGAACAAACCTATTTGGCTTGCATTACAAACCCATTCAATCAGACAGCCATGCTCTGCTTTTCGTTTAAGCCCGAGGCTGAGAGTGTAGCCAGCCGCTGTCATTCAATAAGTGAATGGGTTATTGCGGCTGTGTCTCTGTATCAGCCTTATTTTCACTTTGGCTTCAAATAAAACGTGTTTTTGTGCAATTGTTGTGCAACATTTGTATTTTAACTTATTTTAATGCAAGAGGAAGCCTACTACAATGTTCAAGTCTTTTCATAAAATATGCAGCACTCGTGGGTGAGTGGTGTTACTTGTGGGCCCTGATTTCCATGTGTGATGGCAGACAGGTGTGGAGGACTAACCGTTCAGTCTGCCAACCGTGATGCTAAAATTGCTCCTCCAGGCATTGTGGCAGGAGGCCAGTCTCATGTCCTGTATCTGACGCTTATATGAGGAATACGCTAAATCCCATTGAGTTGCCCTGTGCAGCCTCACAGCAGCCAGATGGGGGATGTTATGACCCAGTTGTCAATTGATTTGAGTGACACAGCTCTAATCGCTACAGATTCAATGTAATTTGTCATTACACTACATCACGTTTCCATTTTCTATTTTGGTAAACCTGGATGCCTTGAAGCATCACAGTAGGTAAACCATTCTCCCAAACTGTCCAACCATCTCACATCCAGGCTCAACAATTATCTGCCATTAGATCTGATCAGAAGATTGTATTTTGCCTCTAGTTTTGCCGCAGTCACCTTCATAACGGTTGAAGCGGTTGAACCTCCTCATTTCCTTCCAGACCCCACCCCACTTTCCATCTGGTGTGAACAGGCAGGGTTGGGCTTGCCTGTGGGTTGTGCTGGGAGTATGGAGCTGCCACTGAGATAATCATTGCTTCATTGGGATTCTCACTGGATCCAATCACAGAGTCAAGCTTCGATAGGAGGCCTGTCTCCCTAGGTAGCGTAAACAGCAGACACACACACACACACACACAGAAAAAGAGAGAGAGTTTTGAACATCACTCACACACACACACACACACACATACAGTATAAATGTGCACACACGAACGCATATACCCTCCACCGGCATCACACACACACACACACACACCCTGACTCTATGCTGTCAATCCTCCTGACTGCAGAGTGCCAGTGAACCGATGTTTTGGTGTGCAGCTCAGGCTCTCCTCTCCTCTCCTCTCCTCTCATTGGGACAGTCACTCTCTCTTGACTCTCCCGAGAATGTTCCAAATTTAATCCTACCTTGGGAAAAGACATTCAAAGTTATGGTGATGCCACTGTCATGTCAGTGCTGTTCATATAGATTATGTTAGTAGATATACCAAAGTAATGGCTCCAGTTCTCACATAATTGTTATTTGTATAGTTTTGGTTCGAAAACAGACTTTCACTGTGCATATGACACAGACTGGCATGGCATTATATATGACGATACCCTCAAGTCTGCATCGATTCGGCTCTACAAGGTTGAAGCCTGGCAATCCCGAAGCTGCTAAACCAAGTCCCTAGATGGCACTGTGTCCGCTAGATGAAAAACCAGCCCATGCTGTTTATCATGCAGCTGCGACAGCCTGTAAAAGCTTTTGTCAGTGGAACTGAAGATTTAGAGCCCAGGTTAGCGTGCCCACATCTCGGCAGTTAATTAGGGCTGAGAAGCTAACTGAAAGCTTTGGCCGCTAAGTGATGGAGCGGAACAAAAGGAGGAGCCGTGTTCCTTCTAGGGAGACACAAACATGAATTAAGTGCACATATACACCTTTGTACCCCGCAAATGTACAACTGTGCACACATGTGGCTGTGTGCGATATGAATGTACATGCACACACACACCACACAAAGCTGTGTGGTGTGTGTGTGCATGTGCATGTGGTTTCAACATGCCTTATATGTACATGCACACAGACAGACGTACACTGCTTTTTGAGGTGTGTGTGTGTGTCTCCTTCATAATCCTGCCGTTCAGGTCAGTGGGTTTATCTTTTACCTGTCAGGGCTGATCACCATCGTCTTCACAGCTGCTTTCCATGGAGGATACTGTACAATAGATGCACAATGTATAGGCACCATAAAACGCTCCAGTCATTCCAACTGCTCAAGGTGTTGTGCTGCATCCCGCCTCAACGTGCATAGAAAGCAACAGAGTATATCGATTTTGTAATCAGTCATCAGCTGATGTAATGCTTTTACAAAGTGGATGTTAATTTGAAAGGAAAAACACGTTATGAAACATTTAGATGGAGTTAACTAGTTCAGGTCAGCCGTCAACCTTTAAATGCATGGAGGGGAATTGAGTCTCTCTCTTGTTGGTGTTACAGAGTCCCCTATACAGGGAGAAGGCAGAGCTAATGCAGTCACACTCACAGAGAAATCCATTTGGAAAACCCATTAGCAAATGTAAATTGTTTTTCTCTCAATTGAGATATGAATTATCCAACCTGCATCGGTGGGATTGATGTAATCTACTTCTACTAATTTGACTAAAAGGAAAAGTAGTTGGTGTGCATAAAACCCAATCGATAAACTTTGTCAGCCAACAACTGTGTAAGCAAATGGGTTCTGAATATCAGATGGATACCTCTCCTCTTCTGGCACCCTGCTATTGTAGACCCAGAAGTGATTACTGCTTCTGAACATCGTCATGCTGCTACCTTGCCCTCTGCTTTAGGGTTGTCATGCAGTGTCTGTCCTGTTTTTGCCCCCGGTTTTGGTTGTAGTGCAAATTTCAGCACAAAAACTAATACTCTCTTATGATCATAATATGAATTATGAACATATTCTTATTTGTTTTGGGGCAGACATTTGGCTGAATTATAATGAATACGTTTTACTTATTTCCCATTTCTTTCAGTAGTGGATTGCACTGTAATTACCCTCTCTGGTGATTGTTTTGTATTTTTTCCCTTGTTTTTGCCATGTTGAGTGCATTATTTTATTTGTCTTCTATTTTTACCTCTGTCCCCTGCCACCAGGAAAAGGCCTTGTTGCTTTTTACCAGGGTGTCATTATAAACAACCCTGTCTGATTAAGTAATTTCTTAAATGGGATCATTATTATTTATTAGAAATAAACAACAGGGCATTGGGATTATCTGAACAGCAGCTGCAATCTAACCAACTTTCTTTCTTTATATACAATTAGACTAATAACAATATTCTGATGTAACATGGTGAATGTGACAAAGTGTTTATGACAAATTTCTCCAGATCACAAAAAAACCTTTGCATTTAATTTCAGTCTGCAGAGGAGTTCCTAATGGGGATGAGCCAATACGTCCAAGAGTGAAGTTCACTTTGAGGCGTAGGTAGAGAAGCTCCACCGGTGGTGCAGAATGTGCTCTAGAGCTCAATATAAAAAAGACCAAATAAATATTGAGTGATTTCCAAAAGGGCTCTTAACTAGAAAAAGCTCTAATCTTGGATGGTAAACAACTGGAACAAGTTCACAGCGTTGAATTCCTCTGAACTATAAAAGATAATTAACGTAATACCTCTATATTGCAGGATGGAGTATGAACCCGATACTTATATTCTATGTAATTTTTTTTTATGAATGAACTTTTATCGCGCTGACCTGAACAGAACAAATTACGCTGGTGTAAAAAAATCATATGAATTTTGAATCTTGAAGATTCATGTAGTGGGTCTCCTTGTTAAAGTAAAAATAGTCCTGCAATGGCGAGAATCCCTCCAGGCCCCCTTGTTCCCATTGCCTGTGGCAGGATGAATGAGTTAATATGTAGTCATTGTGCTAGCTGAATATACTCACACACAGCGCTCTGATAGCTTACATCAATGGGCTATTGCAAGTTAATGACCAGCGCTGTGAAGGCCCATTTGCACGAAATATGGACAGTGTAAAAACGAGCTGGGAAAGCAGGTGCTGCATCCATTCAGTGACTCATAACCTGGCCATATGGTTGTGGAGAATCTCATTTGGCTGTGCTTTCTCACAAAGGCCTGACCCTACAATAAACCCCCCAAAGCCATTCCAACACTGTTGTGAAGACTCTGCACCCTAGTAACCATTTCTCCCCCCTCCCTCTCCCCCTCCCTTTCTCTCTCTCGGTGCATCGATGAACAGTGTATGAAGTGTTGAGCTGCTGGCGCTTCGGACTTCATTTGAATGGAAATGATACCACTTTTAGGCATAAAAGGAAATCACTCAAGTGATATCAAATGGATGATAAATTGTGGTTCAATGAATACTCTTATGACTTTGAAGCACCAAAGATGGTACTGAATCTCCAAGTGTGTCCCCTGGATGCAATAGCTTCTCTCTCCAACTCAATCCTCTGCAGTACTCTCAACCCGGAGCATAGATTATGAGTGACAGCCACCCGCATTCTAACGTTGAAAACTTTGGGAACAACATTTTATTTCTGGGAATTGTTTGGAGTCAAAGGAGCATAAGACAGTAATTAACGGGTTAAAAAGCCAAGTACCAACACAAAAAATCAAGGTTAACATACACACTGACCAAATTGCATGAAAATGAATGAGAAACAAATAACTTGATCTATAAATAATAAAATAAAAAACAACATATTTCCAGAAGAAATTTCATAAAAATGAGACACTTTAAATTAAGCTACACAAAAACAGAAAATAAATCAAATGCAAAAGAGTTGAACAGACAGGAATATAGACATCACAGTAAAAAAAAAGAAAAGCAATAGGTAAAAACACCTGTAAGTCAGTAAGGTGCCAGCAATAGCTCTCCAAATCCATCACAATCTTTCTTTATTCTCTTGATCTTTTTTTTTTTTTAAATCTCCAATAAAAAAATAAATAACATCAAAGTAATTTCAGAATAAGGAGGAGTCCCTAATACAAGATCTGGAGAGGGTGTTTTCTATTTGATTGACAGCTTCCAGTGGTCAAATATTCATGCGACTTAGAGAAACACCATCCAGAGAGACTAGACTTCTAATGTAATAACATTTGTTCCCCGCCTAAACAAAATATTCTTGTGCACATCACTTTATCTCCAGGCTTTCCTGGCAAAACAGAAAGATTAGATTTTTTGCCATGTTAGTACACCTGTCAAATTAAATCAAATGGTCTGCCTATACAATAATAGGAATAAAAATAAAAAAAAACTCAACAAAAACTAGAATTTTATGTACAATATTGACCTGCAAATTACAACGGCTATGATGTAATAAAATATGTAAACATATTTGCTGTTTTTGACACAGTCGACTGTGACGACAGATAGAATCACACTTGTTCACACTGGAATAAGTCTTTAGCCTGGTCATTTTTTTTAGACTGCAACAATCCATCTCTGCCAGACACAAATTATGACAAAAAATGTAATAAATGGCCAAACTACTGGGCTATAGAAAAACTGTAGAAAAGAAGAGGAAATACTATGAGAGATTTAAAATTTAAAGAAATAACAATGTAGCATTTTGCCTGGTGGATTCACTCTTGCACGCTTGAACACCATCTAGAATTTGGATGTCATGCATAGCAGTCCAATCCGTAGCTGAGACCGGGGGAAAGGGAGAAAAACATTGAGATACATTGCTGTATCACTTCCTGCTGAGCATTCAATGAGCACTGCCTAGTCAAACCTGACTACATATCATCAAAAAGCACTGGACCAAAAATAAATAAATAAATCAATGAATTAATAAATAAAAAACAAACAAATTGAAATTAAAGATACCGTGAAGCATACATATACCTTACCTCTTATCGCATCCATGAAAGCTACATGTAATGAAACCGCTTTTAATGCAAATTATGTTTTGACTTCAAACTTCCCCGACAATCATTGTTTCTTCAGGTCCCTCACTTACACAGATGCCAGCACCACGTCACATACACCTCACATGCATGCTCAGAATGGCCGAAATGACAGTGATCATATTTTACAGGGTTACAATGGACAAGGTCATTAGAACTCCAGGGATCACACACCTCTGACAGTCACTTGGGATAGTGTGTATGAAAGTGATGTTATCTTACACTGCCAAATGTCTCCAATGGGGGCAGCAGAAACTCTGTGAAAAGTTCTTTGTAGAGTCCCTATCAAGATGTACTGCATTGTCTCTCCATAATGCTTACCATAGTAAGTGTGCTTCCATAAGCCATAGTTCTTTTGAAAATGTTTCAATGACTCAGTATGTCTGAGTTCTCAAGAGTTCCCTTGAGTTGTCAAGAGAATTCTTCCTTTTTAAATCACAGTTGCCAATATGGTACTGTCAAAATGTTTATATCTTTGTTCCAAACAGTTTAATCTTTTTTACGTGTTGAGAAATGATTTTTATTTTCTATACATAATATTCCTTGTCCTTGTCTTTCGGTCTCTTGCTACTGGCGCTGCCTTTGGCACTGCCGCTGGGTGCTTTATCCTTCACCACAGCGCCGTTGGTTTGCGCCGAGTTGCTGATGTAGTTGCGTGTCTCGTCCACCTGGTAGGAACCCTCGTCCCTGTTCCTGTACTTGTACATGGCATAGAGGAGGATGAGAATGCAGAGGGCGGCGGCTGAAACGATGCCCACCACCATACCTGTGG
>OOFE01015813.1:0-20667 GCA_900323365.1 Monocentris japonica
TTAAAGCTGCACTATGCAACATTTCACCTTGAGGCAGCAAAGTGCACTGCAGGTCCTGCCTTCTTCCCCCTCATTTGGGCAAGTTCACACCCCAACGCTCATCTCCTTCAGATGGTGCCAGAATGGAAAAGTTTTTGTATTTTCTGCCGCACATTCAGCTTCGCTGTTCTTTCTTTTCTTACCGCTTTCCTCCATTGTTGTTGTTCTTGATAGTCACAAACGTCCCGAAACATGCCCAATTTCATTGAAAAGCCAATGTCAGGCAAACTTCAGGCATTTAGGCATGAACACACATGATCGCAGACTGACACAGACTGATGATGTGTAATATATCTTATTTATTCATTTTTATTTTGATGTGAAAAAAGTTGTAGCTTTAAGATTGTCAATCAGAGGGCAATAGTCTATACCTCTGGAGGACTGTGGGCAAAGATGAAACCTGAATCTTGTTGAAACGCATTGCAACATTAGCCAAGGCCAGTCACCTGGAAGGGTTGATGGGTCGCGTGGATCAGGGGTGTAGGGGGGACGGACATTTGTCTTGGGACCCTTTCAGCAGTAAGAAAGACCTATCCCTATTTCTTCGCCTTGACATTGAGCATTGGCCTCCATTTATCAAAGCCAAGCCTTGGCCAGAGCTACTGACACACTGGGACTAGAGTTGTCATCTAGGCCATACATTATGTCAGTTAAAGCTGTTTTTTATTAGCTGGATGATAGATAGCTCTTTAATTGTTTCGTATTTTTTTCCCTGATGTGAGAAAACATTGGATAGAACGTGGGAATGGATGTACTCTGAGGTACACCGGCGGGTCAGATCGGACACTATTGCCTTTATTATGTTTGAGAAGGAAGAAGGGAAAGTATTCCAGTACATGTATTCTCCTTTTTCTAATTTGGGTGATATACAGAAGGCTGATACCACAGCCTGATGCATCCAGTTCAACCAACTAGGTGGCCTTTTGACTTCAACTTGTCTAGACCATACATGTAACCTTAAGGCCTTAGGGTAAATAAACAACCCAATCAGAGTTTGGGGCTGACTCCCTCAAGATTATCGTGGTAAGAAATATTTTCTGTCAACGCTGCTTCATGCTCTGGCAAACGTGTTAAAGGTTGGTGGTGAAAGTTTATTTAGTGTGCCACCTTGGATTTCAGTCAACAACTGCTGTGTCAAGACTTCAGTTCATCACCAGAAGAGCATTAGTCTACAGTATTTTATATTGTAATAACCATAAACTGGACTCAGTGGGGTGGAATTTAGAGATGAATGTTTGTACTTCTAGTTGCTTTGAGAAAAAGAAAATTCAAAGAAAAAAAGAAAACGAATGAAAGAACCTTTTAAAAAAAAACACTATCAGTATCTTTCAGTGGTACCTGTCAATGCTTAGATTGCCCAAATGTGTTGATCCAGCACAAGCTACAATTTTTCATTCATGTGCTCATTCGCAAGTAAAATAAAGCATATGGGTGGTGTTACACCAGGAAGGAAAATCAAGATGTAATTGAAAGAAAACCGCCTCCAGTTTC
Source organism: Monocentris japonica (assembly GCA_900323365.1). Lineage (NCBI taxonomy): Eukaryota > Metazoa > Chordata > Actinopteri > Trachichthyiformes > Monocentridae > Monocentris > Monocentris japonica. The sequence goes on from OOFE01015813.1 coordinate 1,531, forward strand.
ATGTAAGTGATCCCCAGGTGATGGGACCCTGCGAATGACATCATGGCTCTTTGAAACCTGAAATGAAGCCGACTGTAACCTTCTTTAACAGAGGCCTGGCTAGTGTGTGGCAACACAGAGGGACAGCAGAAGAAAGAGATATTAACTAACCTAGAGAGAAAGAGAAAAACTATTCTCACAGTTAAAGGTGCCCTTCAGGTGAATTATTGACAGGGGTGGAAAGAGTACTACATTATCCTACTCAAGTGCAAGTACTGTTTCTTTGCTGAAATTTTACTAAAGTAGTGTTAAAATTACTATTGCAAAATACTTTACTCTACTTAGTGAAAGTAAAAAGTAGCTATTTTAAAATGTAAATGTTACTGAGTTACAGACATCGTCGCATGATTGATCCCATGCAATGCAAAAAGGTTCAATATGTCATATTTCACCTTTTATAGTCTATGTTGATTACATTGATTGGCTACATTGTTTCTGATGCTATTAACTGTCCAACTGGCTAGCAAGGCCAGTCAGCTAGCAACGCAACAACCAAGCTATAACCAATAATATTGTAGCTGTATAGATGGCTTTTTGGCTAATGTTAACTAAGCTACCATCATGGATCAAATCAAATCAAATCACATTTATTTGTATCGCCCTTAATCACTGTTACAGTCTCAAAGGGCTTCACAGTGCCCAATATGTGAAACAATAAATGGTTAGTACATGACATCCCCCAGCCTCGGACCCGCAACAGAGGACAAGGAAAAACTTTTTTCCCTAAAAACTTTTAGGGAAAAATTAGAAGAAACCGCGGGAGGGACGACTCCCTAGAGATCCCCCTACCAGGACGGTTGGGCGTGCAATAGATGCCGAGTTTGGGCAAGCAGCGTATACACAATGCATAAAAGTTTATTATGGTGGGACATCCAGATCTGATGTGGGGCATCGCAGCAAACGGCAGCTCAGTCAGTATCATCATAGGACTAGGGGACCACACAGGCGCCAACAACAGACTGAGGAATTTAGACATATTATTCCTAAATTTGTTGTGGGATGAATGAAAGCATATTTGTGCACTCATCAAACATTATTTCAATATCAATATTTCTTCTTTTGGAACAGACCATCTTCTGTCACCCCTACCAATATAATTAGCTCACTGGCCTGCAGTTCTCTGCCTGCAGTTCTGCTGAGTTAAGTAATTTGCTTAAAAGCATGAAACTAGACAAGGTGTGGCCACTGCATGACCCCAGTAGCTCTGCCAAAGTAATAATACTATGCCGGTTAATTTGAAACCAGTCTGGAATAGGACTGGAATAGGACTATTTGGTCCACACTGTTCTTTTCAGGGTCCAGGTCCAGACCCTGGTCCACTAATTGAGTAAAGCTGGCCTATTTTTCTACCTAATACATACATATACAGAATAGAGCTTGTTAATCAGGGGAGCATGACCCTTGACCCCCCTAGCTGGTTACTTTATCTCTTTGGCTGGCAACTTAATGTTCTTGTTGGAAACACTGGTAGTGGATCTTATCACTTATTGTGTGAAAATGATACACTAGAGTAGGCTACTAGTCAACATCACATTTGCAGGGGCAGAGTGCCAACACCACTAGAAAGTTACTGTTATGATTGATTTGATTTGTCTGGCTTAACAGCTGATTATCCTATAAAGAAGCCCTTGTGTAAACTATCCCTGTTCCCATGAGCATCTAAATTGCGTTATGGTTCATGATAGTCTACTGTACCAGCAAACTGTAATTTCTGCCTCTTGGCCAGTAACTTCCTTTCAGTTGGCTGTATTATGTGGCCGTACAGTTAAGTCCTGCTGTAAACAAATTACGATGTATTTTATTTCAACGATTAAAAACAGAACTATATTGGAAGGCTAATTGGCATAATGATGGTCCATTTGCGTTGGTCATCAGTTTAAGTGCTGTTTCTCAGGTGTGCTCTCACTTGCAGTGAGACAGGGACCACAGCAGGACACACATAACTGTGATGGAGTTTTGGTGTTTGATGAGGTAGACTGAGGATTGGCTGATGGACTTGACTATTATTTTGGTGGCCTAGTAACTGAGCCATGGTGATTTGAATAAAGCATGTGTGTCCCCTTATCCAATGGTTCTTGGTATCATCTCTCCCTTGAACATGCTATAGTCCCATTCCAGCTCCTGTGGTCAGACACAACCGGTAGTAGGAAATCTTCTCGGCACATAGGAAGTGATGTGTTTTACCTGTTATGTAAACATGTTTGCAAACTATAATAATAAGCTATAATATAGCTAATAATAAAGACGAAAGCTCAAGAATATAGTGTTGTTGCTGAAGCAAGCACTTTTGCTGCCGTTTTACTCCAATCTACTTGGCTGTACTGTTATCTTTCACACAGAGATCATTAGTGGCTGGGGTAACAGCTACCCTCGGGTAATGATGTTACTACTGCCATTTAGCCATGTAAACACAATTCAGTAAGAATTCATCAATCACAACCAATATACACCTATCAGCCACAACATTAAAACCGCTCACAGGTGAAGTGAATAACATTGATTATCTCATACCAATGGCATCTGTCAAGGGGTGGGATATATTGGGAAGCAAGTGAACAGTCAGTTCCTGAAGTTGATGTTTTGGAAGCAGGAACACACAGTGCATCAGTGGGGCCGCGTAGCCGCAGACCGGTCAGAGTGCCCATTGCTGACCCCTGTCCACCGCTGAATGGTTTTTATGTTATGGCTGATCAGTGTAGCTCTATACAGTAGTTAGGATCCAATATTTGTCCCAGTCTATTGCTTCTCTTGGTTACAAGATGAAGATACTGTTTATTTTCTATATTTTTATTTATTGTATGGCTATCTGTATCCTGCTCTTTGCTTTTTTTGTTGTGAAGGCACTCAAAAGCATGATAATGATAACACATTTTATATATATATTTATCTATTTTTTTGGGTGGAGGGTGCAACAGTTGCACACTGTGATAAAAATATATCATGAAACGCTTTTTGGGTTGTATCCATTTAACATGTGATGGGAAAAAAACAATCACAGCTATACTTTATCTTTCTTCCTTACATCCATAAACCTGAAGGAGAAGTTTATCATTCTTGTGCAGCACCACCCTGAACTGCATTATCCATCTATCCATCTAAATAGGAAAAATTAATGCATACAAACAAAAATATTTTGTTTTCTGCTGCAAATGCAGATCAAAAAGAAAAGCAATCGTAAGCCTTTTGTCCTGATGAGAATCCATTATTCTAGCAAATGCTACCTTTTTGCAATGATAACAGCAATTATAGGGCAGTTTATCGCTCTGCAAACCAGTTGGTTTTGGTTGCATTGCAATTCCAGGCACAGTCTACAAAACAATTTAGGCTCTTTGCAGGAAGACTCTCCACTATGGTCCGCAATAAACATGACGTTCCCAGAAATGATGCACTCTGCCTCATGGCCAATCAGTTACAAATATGCCACCATCATGGTGGTAGACAACTACTAGTTTCTACCTGGGTCATACATGGTCTATCAGGTTGTTCAGGTTGTGCAAAATTGCTTTGTCAATAATGAACATAGTTGCTTCATGTTGTGCCCTTGCGTTAACCTGCAGAAGAGGGAGGAAATTACTTAAGACTGGCACGATGATGGTGCAAGTCACCAGTAATCACGCACAGGTGCGCATAGACATATGCTGGTGCAGAGAACGCAAAGGAGAAACAGTTGGATATTAAACTTTGTGTGCCATTTTAGTTGGGTTTTGCCTTGATGCATGCATCCATCTTATTTTGGTTCTGAAAGACTATTGGCACTTGGCTTACTGCATGCACACACTCTGATACACACAGCTCAAGCACACTATTCAACCTCTGTTGGGTTATACCTTGGACTAAGATCGTCATTCAAGTCTTGTCAACAGAAAGTGGTATTATCAAATATTTGGCAAAATGACAGACAAAACAGCCACAGCTAAAAAGATAATCAAAGAGATTGCTAACGTAAGGCAGTAAGGTAATGTTGGCATTTTAAGCTACTAATGTTACTGTATTGAAGTTGCTGTCAGCTTGCATTGCTGACATAAAGAGTTGTCAAAAATTGCTAAATGTAACATATTTTTGCCAAGATGAAGATAAATCGATAACACCAAAATAAGTTTTTCCGTTGGAAAAATTATGACAAATCACAACAAACTGAAATAGTTTTAGGTGTGGCCTATCAAATATGGGCTTGTTCAGGGCACATCAATGGTAGTTGTTGAGGGATAGGAGAGTGTTATTCATACCTGTTCAGATTTTTGCAAACTTAACATTTAAAAGGAATCCTTTAAAATCCAGTGAGACCAATTATTCTGTCTTAGCTGGTATATCTTACTTGACTTTTTAGTGTCTATTTTGCTTTCTGCTATAACTACCATGTTCATTTCAGAGTAGGACTCCATGATGCCTGTTGAGGTGCCATTGATAATATTGCCACCTAAATAGTACTCTCCCTCCGTAAGCTGTATCTCAGTGTCATAATGGTGATAAACATCTGCTGTTGTCTTTCTGGAGTCCTGGGCTGCATTCGGTTCCAAATTAAATGCTTTCTTTTGGGAATTGTTTTCCTTTGATTTGAGGGAGGAATCCCCAAAGTGCCCAGATGAAAAATTGGATTCAGTTACAACTTTTGTGAATCAAAGGACCACTTACAATTCCTTGATCCCTCGTTTATCCTCCCTTCTGTAAAGGGTATAAAATGCTAGCCTCCAGCTGAAGTGTATCCCACAATCCAATGCTGCACATGAACAGAACGATGGCTGATGATGAGAATCATGCATGTAAATGTAAGCAAGTTATCTTGGAAATGTCCAATTGTGCTAAATGTGCACACTTACCACAGAGGTAGTAAATGTACACATTTTCCAAGGTAAATCTGGTGAGTATGTACATTTCCCTGTTAATGTGAGTGAAAACACTAGCAAAAGGCACAGTAGCAAAAGGCTCTCTCACAGTCCTTGAGTGCACCCCAATTGCATCTGTAACACCTGTAGCAACATGTAGCAACAATGATTGCACATTGTGCGCACTGTCCAATGCTACAGTGCATCCACTATTGGACTAAAATATAACATCAATCACGCATTATATTGGCCAAATTACACCTATGTTGAATACATAGGCTATCAACACAGCAATGTCTTATCTGCCTACCAAAAGTAAAGAGGCACACACACCAATGTGCACCAGTTTGGTGAAAAATAAAGCCTTCAGATGCCTCCATCCTTACTACATGATGCAGGTCAACTGGGAGAGGATGCATGCAAACTTACCAGATTCAGGATCTACCATTGCCATTTACAGAAGCCCCATGGCACATTGTACGCACAACAAGACACAGTGACAGACTTAGTGTGGTAAGAGAAGGCCACCCAACCTTCAGAGGATACAATGATGAGTTCTAAAATCTAAGTGCACTGTGTTAAAAGTCCAACACTGATATTAATGTTACTTGTGCACTTTGCAATCTGCTGCTCAATGTGAGGCAGTTTATTCCTAAAGAATAACCCCGATTTTCAATTTCTTAGTCAGTTCTTATCCTTTAAAGGATAATTCATTTTTCATCTAACCAGATACAGAAGTACTTGTAACATCGTAACTTTTGAATTTTAACCCCAGATAAAGTACTGATATTAAAATTCATTAGACCTCTTACTTTTGATCTGGCAAAGAGCATATAATCTTGTCTGGGTTTCGTACAAGCTTGAGTTTGATCTGGGCATTTTGAATGGAAAGAAAGTTAAACTGTAACTTAGCGAAAGCTTGGTCAATACAGGGCACTGATTAATAAATAACTATGTCATCTGCATAATAATGAATATTGCTGTTAGGTACTGTGGTACTGTGCCCAGGTCTAAAGAATCAGACAGAAAGAAGAAATAATCAATAGACAAATTTGTTACCCAGATTTTGTCTTAACATGAAATCTTGGAGATTGGGTGGTAATTATTTGAATCACCACCACCTTTATGTAACTGTAATACATGTGCAGCTTTCCACACAACTTTCCACACAAGGAATACTTCCAGCAAGCATGGTCAAATAAAAAATATGAGTTGGTGGATAAGCTTTAATGAGTGCTGCCAACAGCACAGACAAGAACAGTCATGATTGAGATGATTGGGTAGGGAGAAAGCCTGACCTTGATTAAGTGCCTAAAGTTTTCTCAAAATTTTGTTGGATTGCTACTACAATCCAACAGTTTATTAACAAAATAAGATGATTTAGCATTTCCAATTGCCGTGACACACATACATTTTTGACATCACTGACAAAAACGTCATACAGAAACGCTTGATGAACAAAATCACTCTTTACATGGATACAAGATGGAATCTTTTGCTGTCTGTTATCCCCAATACACGTTCTCAGACAATGATCACTCAGTTCAACGGCAAAAACAATCTCTAATCTCTATGGAAATTATGACAAGCAGGCTAAAAAGCTTGCAGGCCTATGTTGCCAGTGCATTTTCAACCATGAAATACTGGCATTGGACCTATTTACTTCTCTGCCATCACAGACCAAGAAGGTCATATAGAAGAACTGGAGAAGGTGTAAGAGAATGGCCGCCCATTCATTTCAACGAAAGTTGCTCACCCAGTGCTAACAAATGTTTTAGGAAAGTTTACTTCCACAGTATGCAGCCAGTGGAACCTGTGCATTAATGTCTGCTTACGTAGTACTGCGTCCACGAGTGAGCTCTGTCACGCTGTCTGTATTATGTATGCATGTTGGGCACCAGTGAGGCTGCCAGCAGGAATGGCCAGTCTGGTGGGGGAGGAGCAGCTGTCTTGAGCAGAGAATCAGAGCTGAGAGCTGCTTGTATTTACATAAATACAGGAATCTCCTGAAATTCATGATAATTTGTCCTTCATTACTTCATGTTCATACATATAAGTTCAATAAAGCTGCTTTATGTTGTGTAATTTAAATGCAGCTTCCGTTCCTTGGAACTTCTGAATTACTTAGTAGAATCAGGCAAAAATCATGAGTTTGCGTTGTTTCATTATTTGTAATGTGCTGGATGAATTTGATAGCAACACAGTGTGTTAATATATACTCATGCATACTACATACAGTACATACATATATTTCACAACTGTAGAAACTATGGAGTTAGTGAAACAGGATTCAACTACAGCCCTTTCCTGGGTAGTTTGACAAGATGCTTTTATACAGTCATAGCTTATCAGGAATCTGTCAACGCTAAATATCTACCTCATTCACTTCTCTACACAGTGGAACAACAGTGTATTTAGATAAAAGCGAACAGGTCACACACCAATAGAGCTGACAGCTTTATAAACTCTTCAACCAGGTAGGGGAAGTGAGGACACCTGCTCGTTCCTGAGGCACAGCTCAGAAGCGTATGCGCTGAGATGATGTCACACAAGATTATGGGCCAGATTCATAAAACCCAGCGGTAACAGCATTGCGACATGCTAAATCTGTGGCATGGTAATTTTAGCTCATTCATAAAGTTACCGTGGCGGTGATAAGCTCAGCAGTATCCTTTACCGTTGCATTATTCTCCGCCGTGTCCCAGAGGAAAGCCAATGACAATCGACATGTTAATGAGGCGTTACATATTTAAGAGACGCTAACTGAAGGCCTGGAAAGCAAAATGGACATGTCATCGCACCAAAGACAACCAAAACTCTCGGTATCAGAGCTACATATTTTAAGTGAAGTACTGAAACAGATTTGGGAACTCATTTGCGGAACACATCTGCTATGTCCAGTGGAATCACTTTATGTGATTTATTAACATCAGTTTATCTCAATACAAATGGGGCTTCTTGTGCCAAGATGGTCTCCAATGAACTGCCCCGGTCTCCAATGAACTGCCCGTAGGACTCGTAGTTCAAAGTCCTGACATAGTTTGAACTACTGGCATTGCTATGGTGACTATAACTAAATAGCCTATCACATTACAACATCAACACGGTATCAAATGTCACAAGAACTGTTACTGATTGTCAAAAGAAAACATGTTGAAAACATTTTAGAAAAGAAAATCCATTTCACACAGGCAGAGGCGCCTTAACTTGCCATTGGGCCCGGGGCTGGGGAAGGTTTGTAGCCCCTCCCCCTTTCTAACAACACGAAAATCTGTCTAATCACCGTGGTGTTAGTATTATACAAACTAGCTACACATGCAAAATGATGGAATGTGCATATCAGGTCGTGAAAATAAAATAAAGGCCGGTAACCCGCATTTATGAATGAGAAGACGTGATACTGCGATGGTATATGCCCTTAGCGTCACGTTAAATCAGGCGTTGTGTTTTATGAATCTGGCCCTATATGCCTTTATATGGCTCTGAGTGATTTTTCAAATAAAACAGCCTTCATTATTAATTATTTGAAAATTCAAACAGTGTTTTTTGGACTTGTATGACATTGAAGGTATCTTCTTATCAACGTCCACCATGTCAAATTGACCTCAATGCTTAGATCCGACACCCGGGGGCTGTTACAGGTGGACACTCACTGAAGACAAATGGTGCATTCACAAGTTCCACAAGTTCTCTCTCACTCTTTGTCTATTTCATCAAAATAGACACAAACAGTCACACAAACACAGGCATGTAACAAGATGGGCTTTTAAACACTAATTTTTCAGCATGTCCTCTCTGGGGATGCAAACCCCCGGACCCGCTCTAGGCTATAAAGTGTCACTGGGTTTTTGTGACCCTTTTGACCACTGACATGATTATGTCATTTTGTTCACACGCACAGGCACAAACATACACACAGATACTGTTGCATTTCCATTTTCTTCAGAAAATGTATTTTTTGTATCTATTTTTCCCTAATATGACATCGGCATTATCCCTATGTTTATTGTTGGATCATATCAATTAAAACTTATCAAATTAAATCATTGTTAACAGTATTGTTGTGGAAATGAACCTGAAATTACAGTAAATTGTTTTGAGTAGGCTGTTTTTCTAGTGATGTAGTGATGTATTGTTGAGTTGAAAGTGTACAGAATAGGAAGCCATAGGCTGCAGGTTACTGTGAGGAGCACATCCAAATTACTGTGGCATGGTAAATACCTGAGAAAAGGTGAAAAAGGCATGTTGGTAACATTTTGATGCGGTGTACAAACACAACACCAGTATGAGACCTATAAGCTACCAAAAGAAGCAAGCATCAGTGTTAAAAGAAGGGCCTTTTTCATTCCATTCAGACCTCAAACACTAATGTCAGTCTGGCAATAATAGGCGTTCTCCCTGCAACATATTTTATTCTTATGTCCCTCCCTGCAGTATATTTTATTACGCTGGTTTTGGCATGGTAGAATTTGTAGGGCTATACATGCTGTCTCATGTGGAGGAGGTGGAGGAGCTGTTTGTGTTGTGGTACAAAACAATTTAAATATTCAAATTTTTATAAATTTGTTTGTAATCAGGTTAAATCATAGATTTAATAGATTAATAGATTAATGATGACATCTAGTCATACATTTGCCTGCTGGAGAGTAAAGCCGAAAGGAAGGTTGAGGATAGTTTGAGGTTACATTAGTGTTGCAACAGTAGCATTACCCCAATAGTGTGGTATTTGTTGACTTGTTGCAGGGTTGGGAGAATCGCCTCCATTTGTCTGAGCAGTACAGATACTGTAGCCACTGCTGCCAGAGCCATTGAGCGTTGATTTAGATATGTGGTCAGAAAAACACATCAACACCCACCTTCAGATGATGCTGCTGCTTTCTGTCTGCCATATTACTCCCTGCTAGGAATGTGAATCTCTGCCTCTTAGACTGGTTCAAAATGTTGATATTGATACGCAGTTTATAAATCAATGCAGGAAAGAATGATTTGATGCAATTCAATTGGGTTTTTATTTTCTCTAATACAATTTGATTCAACACAATAATATTCGATTCAATTCAGTGCCATGAAACAATGCAGAGTTTACTTGCTATGTTGTCATTATGATTGGGATTCATATGGTAATCAACGTTATACACAGTGAAACAGAAATGTCAATGTTGGAATGATAATGTCATTAGCAGGCATTTGTGACAAGTTACACAACTTACTGTGACACAATGGACCTTTGTTGCATATTACTCTGGAGTTTGACAACATAGATCAACTTCCCCTACATTTTACATTCTTGCAGGAATGGGAAAATTTGACCCACTGCTGGAAATATGAAATAAACAATGGGCTAATTAGACTTATAATATAAAACATCCAAATAGTACCACTGTGGAATTAAAGAAATTGTGACTGATAGAATAAAATGACATGGCAGGAAACAACTACTTATTTTTGGGTTATGGCTGACATTGCAGTGTTTGCTTTGCTGTAAAACATGAACTCAAATGTATTACTCATGAGCAAATAAAGTTGGCAGAAAAAAAATGCAGTTATGGCATCTGATGGCAAGAAACTAGTTTGAATGCATGTACACTTCCAAAATGTTGCTTTGAGCTGCCAATTTATTCTAATGACTATTCCCACGTCATGTGAACGTAGCATAAACTATAGTTACATTAACTAGGGGGGGGGTAGTCATAACAGAGTGTGCCATCATGGAGGGAGGAAGATGCAAATGAAATAGGAAAATTAATATTCACCATTTTTACTGTTGAATCTGGTTTCCCTGATCAAAAGACAGCTGGTACGATTTGTTAAGCCCCAGTTTTCACTTGTATGTTTGAATTGGTACAGCCAGTCCAGTCTCCCTGATTCCAATCACATAATTGTTACACCGTTAATCTTGGCCCAAGCATGTGTGTGGGCACACATTCTTTCATTACACCCACACACACAGACACACACAATTTTCTTGCCTTTTATTTCAAGGCTTTCCCACACAATTGATTCTGCCTTTCAACATAGGAGCAGTGGTTTTGTTATTTAGAATATAAATAAATTGGGTCTCATCACTGCCTCACTGTCCGAAGAGGAGCTCTCCTCCTCCTCCTCCTCCTCCTACTCCTCCAAGCCATCTCTCTCCTTCCTCCCTCTGCTTCTCTCTGACATGAGGCTTTTACTGGACCCATTGGTCTGAAAGTGGAGGCGATGCTGAAGACTATTGTGCTGCTGCTGCTTTAAACAGGGTGAGGATGTGCCTGTGATCATTCCCTCTCTCTTTCGTTGCCTTGGATTCAGTGAAATACGCTACTCCACCCCCACCATCACCTTCAAACAACCAATCTCTCAGACCTCTACAGGGCTGTAACCATACAGGATCTGTTGGACAGCCGTGCTTCTCCAAGCTCTTGGCTTCTTTCTCTACCGCTTTTGTCTAGAGGTGATTTTCGGTTTTGGAGATGATTGGGGTTAACAGCGTTCAGGGAACCAGCAAGGTCCGGATGCATTCTGGTGGCTCTGTCAAATATGGCAGGGATGAGTTCATGCGTCGGCAGCAGCAGCAGCAGCAGCACCGATCCAAGTCCCTTAAAGTGTCCAATTCCACTGAGTTTCCATCTGAAAAACAGAAGAAGGACAAGGTAAAGGCAATGTCTTGGAAAATACTTTTGTTTTTGACTGGCATACACATAAATACTGTTGAAATATGGATAGTAAAGGACACATACATATGACATAGAATTTGATCATTCTTAGAACATCATGAAGAATGTTATTTTAGTTGAATGTCTGTGACAAGGTAGAGATTTCTATTCATTAGCTACTTGTTAGAACAGGTATGTATTCTCTGCATCACTCGTGTGTCTGCACGACTATGTAAAGGCATCTGAGTGAACAAATGGCTGCATTTCCCTCCGGTTAAGCTGATTTAATATCTCCAGTGAAAAACAATCAGACACTGTTGCAAAAAGAACTCTCCTCACCTTCACCTGTCAGCTGTCACTCCTCCTCTTTAGTACTGCGGATAGATGACAGCAAACCTGGAATTGAACAGCTATGGAAATGCCTATAGTCAACCCTGTTGTAAGCTGACCCTGGTGTGCATTGGGGGTTTTGGGCCAGCTCAGCCTGGATTGGTGTGCTTTTGGTGTGAAATGTATGTAATGTATACTTTTTCTTCATATGCTCCTTATGTGGTGAGGCATATGTTAAATGATTGGAATGGATGACACAGAGGCAAAGAACTGCTCAGTCCACTGGCATTGTTTAACATACAGCACAAATTACACCACTTATATCATGGACACTTGTAAAACATTGAAAATATCTGTTCATTTGTTTATTTCATAGAGTAAAATGTATCTTGGTCTTTGTTCACAGCTAAAATAGATTGAGCCTTTGCAACTTTCTTTTGCTGCTTAGTAGGGTTGTGACTACTGGGCGACATTACTTTGCAGTTTGTATTGTTGTAACGATTGATAAAGGAGCCTCAGTGGAGTATGGCAAATAGAAAGATCAGACCAAAATATGATTTATTTTTAAAATGAGAATTCATTAAAATAATACAATTAACGAGCATACAAATGAACATACAAATCAAACAGAAAGAAAATAGCTGTTATACTTTTAGTTTTCCCAACATTGTCATAAGCCCTCAAATACCACTGTTTGGCGGTAATACAATCATTGTTGCAGCCCTAATGCTTAGCAAAGTGCACTCACCTGATGCTTCATCAAGCCTTACGACTTAATTACCTTTATACTGTGGCCAATCCCAAACTGAACTAGTAACTGCAAGTAGTGAAGAACTGGCCTGGCCTGATACACTTTAAGAGTTGGGAGAAAGAACTAAGAAGAAGAATATGAATAATGGTGGAAGAATAAAAAAGAAGAAATGTAGTTACAAGCAGCCACTCTAGGGGTCCAGGCATTGAAGTCCTTCTGGACAAGTCACATTGTATGTGCCATAAGCAATACCATGAAATATCAGAAGTCACATATTTGTTTTGTTTCTTCAGCACCACTCTGGATTGAACCTCACAACCTTTGGGTGCCAATGGTAAGTCATAAATTCATTGTGGCAGCTGAGAAGTGATTGGTCTAGCAGTTCTTTTACACAATGACTGGATTACCACATTTAGAAATTCAAAATAATCTCAATAACTCAGTTTGGAAGATATATTTATAATTGGCATATATATTATTATTATATACATTTTTGTACTAAGATTGAGTGCTTTATAAGCAAAAAGCTGATGTTTAAAGTTGCTCAAGTTTCCATTGAATATAATTGTTTACATCAGGGCAGAATTCATAACACTGTCAAATATTCAGTGAGATACAATTCTGAAATTGGATATACTTCATCTATAAAGTTTGGAAAATTAAATAATTTATGTTAATGAAGATTGGACACTCAGTGAGAATTTACAGTGGCTGTGTACAGTATCATTTACAGTTAGACATTTTTGATATTTTAAATCCCTATGGATCATCAATAGGGAAGGTCTGAATATGGGAGAGATGGGGTTTAATTAGTTTTACAGTTCTTGACAAACCGAGTGATTGACTTCACAATTGACTATAGGTTGCAGTGAAGCATCACATTGACTGATGTATAGACCAATCCCATTTGCAAACATGCTCAGAAACAGGTGGCAGAAAACCACTGAAGTGCTACAGAGTTGTACCAAATTTTGTGCTTAGCTAGCTAACTAGCTAGTTAAATGACTTAATGTCTTCATGTCTTGTATTGAAACTTGGTCGGAATATTATAATGGTTTGTCTGCTCAAGACAAAATATCTTGCGCAGATAAATTCCCTTTCTGATGGAACTAACCTGCCAGATCCCTTCTCCCTTCCTCCCTGTCAGTGGCCATATGATCCAACTAAATGGCCAGACATATATCATATCTTAATGAGACACCTAGTGTATACACTATGGGAAAACTCATAGTCATTAGACAAATATAATTATGTAATTTGTGGTCATGTTAAGACGTAGCCTACTGTATCTAGATTTGTTCTGGGATTTTTGTGTACCTATGATGACCTATGTTGCATAATATACCATTAGCTTTCAGGTTGATGGTCTGGTGTTTCGTTGAGGCAGATACGAAATAAATGTTTGTTAGGTCTTTAAATTTAATTTAAAGCCTAGATAGCGTAATGTAGTAGTAGTAGTAGAGTGGTGACAATCAGTGACACTGACAAAGGATTGGTCTATTGGGAATAGGGGAGCTTTGCAGGATGTACCACTGATTTATCGCAGTTTTTAGATTAGATTGATTCCTGTAGCGCCACCATGAGGACAATTGGCTCCATACTGTAGTGTGAACCTTGTATTGGCAACCATCTCCATCACCTCATCATCATTAGATGGTGAGTGCAAACAACAGAAAATAGGAAAATGTGGTGGGAAGCTACACTATATGGCCAAAAGTCAGTGGACACCCCTACTAATTATTGAGTTCAGGTGTTTCAGCCACACCCATTACTAACAGGTGTATAAAATCCAGCACATCGCCATAAAATCTCCATAGACAAACATTTAGAATAGGGCGTAAAGAGCTCAGTGACTTTAAACGTGGCACTGTCTTAGGGTGCCACAAGTCAGTTTGTGAAATTTCTGCCCTACTAGATGTGCCCCGGTCAACTGTAAGTGCTATTATTGTAAAGTGGAAGCGCCTAGGAGCAACAACAGCTCAGCCACTAAGTGGTAGACCACGCAATCTCACAGAGCGGGGCCAACGAGTGCCGAAGCGCATAGCGTGTAAAAATCGCCAATCATCTGTTCCAGCACTCACTACAGAGTTCCAAACTGCCTCTGGAAGCAACATCAGAACAAGAACTGTGGGTTGGGAGCTTCATGAAATGGGTTTCCATGGCTGAGCAGCTGCACGCAAGCCTCACATCACCATGCGCAATGCCAAGCGTCGGCTGGTGTGGTGTAAAGTGCGCCGCAACTGGACTCTGGAGCAATGGAAACGTATTCTTTGGAGTGATGATGCTTCACTATCTTGCAGTCTGATGGACGAATCTGGGTTTGGCCGATGCCAGGAGAACGCTACCTACCGGAATGCATAGTGCCTACTGTGAAGTTTGGTGGAGGAGGGATAATGGTCTGGGGCTGTTTTTCAGGGTTTGGGCTTGGCCCCTCAGTTCCAGTGAAGGGTAATCTTAATGCTACAGGATACGAAGACATTTTAGCCAATTGGGCGCTTCCAACTTTGTGGCAACAGTTTGGGCAAGGCCCTTTGCTGTTCCAGCATGACTGTGCCCCTGTGTACAAAGCGAGGTCCATAAAGACATGGTTAGAGCCCTGACCTCAACCCCATTGAACACCTTTGGGAGGAATTAGAACGCTGATTGCGAGCCAGGCCTTCTCATCCAACATTACTGCTTGACTTCACAAATGCTCTTTTGGCTGAATGGGCTCAAATTCCCACAGACACACTCCATAAGTTTGTGGAAAGCCTTCCCAGGAGAGTGGCAGCTGTTATAGCCGCAAAGGGGGGTCCAACTCCATATTAATGCCCATGGTATTCGAATGGGATGTCCATCAAGCTCATATAGGTGTGATGGTCAGGTGTCCACTGACTTTTGGACATATAGTGTATATGTGTGATTCAGAGGTTTTTGTCTATATATGTAGTCCAAAAAAATTCCTTCATTCCAATGCTATACCCGCATTGTTGCCAACAATTCTTTACTTAACATTGTTCATAGATGATATCAGACGGCAAGCCAAATCCTTATTTATATCTATTTCATAATGGGCAAAAAACACAATGTCAAGAAAAAGAAGGCAAAAGGAAAGTTTTATGATAGCTTCTTAAAGCCATGACAAGAATGGAGACCACACTGTAAGGTGCAATATACCATTGCTTTTATTAATTAAAAACAAGCTAGAAACATAAACCGATGGGGGAGTGATGATGGGGGAATGAACATTAATATATCGGCGTGTGTGAAGGGTGTTGTGCACATTGACAATAGTGTGTGAGTAAATGTTGCAGGTGCAGGAAATTGAAATAAACCAAAGATCAGCCGGGCCACATCAGGAAAAGACAGACTGTTACGAAAAGCTTTCTGGCCAATCTAACAAAAGGTGTTTATGGTAAGATGTGGATAGCAGTGACAAAAGGAAAAATGCTGGCTGCAGGTATGGTATAGTTTGCAGAGCTCACCAGTCTGGGGAAGGCCAGCCCAAGCTTTGGCTTCACCTGGAGCGTCCAGCTCTTGTGTCTCCTTGGGTTTCTTCCAGTCAGAAGAGAAAGAGGCTGAGTTCAAATCTCCCTCTTATACTCAGTCTAATCACATGACTAGACCATGAGACTCTGCTACCATCCTCAGCCAGCAGTGAAAGAACAGAGAGAAAGATGTGTGCCTAACACTATGCCTACTGACTCTAACACAGACACAAGGAACAGACTCTTTGTATAGGCCTAGCCACAGCTTTCATCAGTCATCTGTCCTATTAACCCAACCTGTATCGAAGACACAGTGGTTAATAAAAGACAAACAATAAATGCAAAGTCTAATTAAATACATTGAAATACATTTGCTATAGAAACGACATGAGTGACATGGTGCAGGCTGCTAGTTTTGTGAGAAAATTATGGCACTGCAATGATAATGCACAATCTTATTATTTGTAGGACAGGTTGTGAGAGGATATACATAAGATTGAAATGGTTCCTTAAATAACAGTTTTATTTATATACCGTCGCCTTTGTTGAGTACCAACCTTTCACCAATTGGTTTGACCTACAGTAAAGATTGAAAGTTTGTGAACTCCTTGTGCAATTATAGAAATTATCTTACCATGCAGTCCTTATTTAAGGATCTATATTTACCAATTTCATGTGTTTAAAATTGTGCATTTAGTAAAATTAAAACAGTTTAAATGGAATTAGTGCACGTAAAAAAGTGAACCTAGTTCACTCAAGTAGATAAATGGAATCAGGTGGGTAAATAATTGGATATGAAGTTAACCAATCAAAGGTCAGATCTTTGGAGAGGAGTTCCCATAAATACTGGGCATGTAACGATCACTTGATTCTGATTAGTGCATCAGTTCAAGAGGCTACGATTCAATTCAATCAATGCAATGTACATAAATCAATTTATATTGTTAATAACTGAGAAAAAAATTGGCAGCTTCTTTGGTCACATTTCAAACCGACGTCATCATCAGTGCTCACTTACGTGCTCCAGCAAAACAACAAACGGTGTGTGCAGATGGATGGCAGCATGGAGTCACAAGATAAGACAGACAACAACAGAGTGATCCAGAGAAAAAAAATCAGCTCAGCTGAAACAAAATGTTTGCCTTTTATGCAAAAACCTGTTTAAAGGTTATTGATGACTGATGTTCATTGCTCATGGATTAAAATATCTTTCTTTACATATTCATTTTGTAAGAACTGAAAAATGAGTGTCCATTTTCATTTAGTTTGAAACTATTTTGGAGGATATTTATGTTGCACTTAGGATGCATTTGGAATACTTGTCAAAGAGAGTGTGTTGCCCTGTTTTTTTGTTTAATTTCATGGTCCAAATTAAGATAATGGTACTGATCTCAGGGTTTTGTGCAGTTTTTCTTTCAAGAGTTAAGCAGATCTTGATAATAAAAGTGCACTCTCAACAATTTTGTTGGGTTGTGTTATGACTTAAAGAGAAATGCTGTAGCATGTTTGTTGGCTGGATCACAAAATGTCTTACCATATCGATTGTATGTTACTGAATTGAACCATACCATATCATAGCAAAATACGAGATATCGGCAAATATCGAATCATTGAAGTAAGAATCAATATCGTATTGTATGGTAGCATATAGCTTAAGGTTTACACCCCTAATAAACCAGTTTACCCATGCACGTGAAAGACAATCATTTAATAATACACAGGATATGATGTAACAATCCCTTATGCCAAACTCCAGGGAGAACATGTACAGAATCATTTACAGTCAAATTCCCAAAAGAATGATGTTCTACCCTACCAATGCTTGCCATAGAGGACATAAGGCTATGCAGTCATAAGTCTACTGGCACATAGTGCAGGCAGAAAGCCATTCACTAACCCACCTACGCTAGATGTTACAGGTTGCAGGGTTGAATGTGCGAGAGTGGGCATGTCATTGGGCTTATCAAGTGGGCACCTTCCTGAACCAATGTTTCACTGAGTTCAGCCACAACACCTCAAGAAGGCTCCACAGTGTATTCCAGCATCCTGGAACCACGTCCCTCTGTACAAACTATGTTGCGATCTAAGGAGATCTCAGAGGACCTCAGCAAGCGCATCAGTCTTGTAAAGGTTATAAAGTCTGATCAAAATGATTTGGACTATATCAGTCCACTGTGAGACAATAATAGACAAATGGAGAGCATTTAAGCATTTAAGATGGCAACTCTGCCTAGAAATGGACATTGTTCTAAAATATCACAGAGCAACAAGGAAAATATTAAAATTAGTAAAAAAACAACCCGAGAATAACATCCAGAGATTTTCAAACCCCCCATTGCTGCATCTGATGTCATTGTGCACGGTCAACAATAAGAAGAATACTGGGGAGCATTTACAATACAGCTTGTTGATTACAGGGTGTAGATCATTGTAATGGCGCCGACTTATTTTCGCTACGACATTCAAAATGGTCAAACTAATTTGTGAAGGAGACAAATCCTTAGTGACAGAGATCAGCTCTGATGACCAGCAGACCACCAGATCCTCCTCTCCACCCTTGAGGGGATGGGTGTCTCAGGCTCTGCACTCTCCCTGTTTGCTTCCTACCTGACGGGTCGCTCCTACCAGGTGACGCTGAGAGGGTCTGTGTTGGAACCACGAAGGCTGACCACTGGGGTTCCGCAAGGTTCAGTTCTGGGTCCTCTTCTTTTTTCCCTCTACACAACATCTCTTGGCTCTGTTATCCACTCCCATGACTTTTCCTACCACTGCTATGCCGATGACACCCAGCTGATCCTGTCATTTCCCCCCTCTGACACGCAAGTGGAGGCACGCATTGCTGCGTGCCTGGCAGACATCTCGGAGTGGATGTCGATGCACCACCTGAATCTCAACCTGGACAAGACTAAGCTGGTGTTCCTCCCAGAAAAGAGTTGTCCGCACCCAGACCTGGCCATCACCATTGACAATGCTGTGGTGACATCAACTCGGACTGCGAGGAATCTGGGTGTGACCCTGGATGACCAACTGTCGTTCTCGGCAAACATCAGTGACACGCCCCTGCAGATTCCTATTTTACAACATCAGGAACA
>OOFE01015824.1:0-10302 GCA_900323365.1 Monocentris japonica
ACTGTTCATTGGCTGACACCTGCGCTCTGACCTCTGACCTGAAAAATGCATGTGTGTGGTGTAATAGGTTGTGTGTGTATATATCTAGTCAGGGGTATGTGAAAAAAAGCATTTCACTGCATGTATGTGTACGTGACAAATAAAGTTCCTTTCCATTTCTTGTCCCTTTAGCCACTTGGGCAGAACTGAAACAGATGTGTACCTCTTACCTCTTAGTTTATTTCAGCTACATGTAAAAAAATAAATAAATAAAAAAGAGAGGGTCTTGCATTGTTCAGGGTTACCGGTGCATGCAAGAGAGGCTTGCGTGCAGCTGCTCGGCCATGGAAACCCATTTCATGAAGCTCCCGATGCACAGTTCTTGTGCTGATGTTGCTTCCAGAGGCAGTTTGGAACTCTGTAGTGAGTGCTGCAACAGATGATTGGCGATTTTTACGCGCTTCAGCACTCGGTGACCCCGCTCTGTGAGATTGCGTGGTCTACCACTACGTGGCTGAGCTGTTGTTGCTCCTAGGCGCTTCCACTTCACAATAATAGCACTTACAGTTGACCGGGGCTCATCTAGTAGGGCAGAAATTTCACAAACTGACTTGTGGCAAAGGTGGCATCCTATGACATTTAAAGTCACTGATCTCTTTACGACCCATTCTAAATTCTAAATGTTTATCTATGGAGATTTCTGTGCTGGATTTTATGCACCTGTTAGCAATGGGTGTGGCTGAAACACCTGAACTCAATAATTAGTAGGGGTGTCTACTGACTTTTGGTCATATAGTGTACTTGCTGCTACCGGGAATATAGTTCTTCCTGAAACAGAGGGTGAAAATGAAGCCTTTAACAGGTTGGCTGGTCTTGATATTTTATAGCTGTTAGCACAGCAGTGATAGTATCACACTCTTGCCAAATGTTAACTTCTCAGACAAAATTCAACCAAGAGGGAGGAAATTGCTGATTATTCTGGGATATTTCTCTGGCTCTTGGACTAGGTCCACTAACTAAACCTTGTGCTAGAGAGGGAAGGAAACTTCAAGAGCAGTGTCTGATTCATTTAAGATATATCAATCTGACCACCATTGCCTGGAAGCTCCTGTTTTGTTAGCTTTAATGTTGTCACTGTATCACATCACTTCACCAGATATCTTTGCAGATAAAATATATCAGCTTTGACATCGCAGACTTCATATCTACCCCTCAACTACACAACCAATGCAAACCTTAGGATCTATAAAATGCCATTTTAAATGTCATGTACTTGAACTGTACTTATTCATTGTCAATGTCTACAACCCCCCTTTTCAAAGTTAATTTTACTTTGCAGCGGGCTTTTAAATGCCTTGACATTTAAGAAATGAATCTTCTGCTCCTCGGTAGACTTTTATGGAAGCAGGTGAGGCAGAGAAATCCTGCAGGTCGCCTCAGGTTTCAGTTGTAGTCTGGGAAAAGGCATAACCCTCTGACATCAGCCTGCATGGTGGCTATAACATAGCCTGACACTGGGGAGATGCCTTCACCTTCTGACTAAATCAAGCAGCCGACCATACACACTGCACTTTGGGATGACACCTGATCCCACAAGTAAGATATCTGAGCCTGACAAAGTCTAACTCAAGAAAGCGTAGCATGAGTATGTGATTTTTGTGACAATATGTCTCATAGTGCTCTTATTTTGAAGGACAGCTTAGTGTATAAGAAAAAAAAGCAGACACAGGAAAAATGTAGGCATATCACTCCAAAATACTCACATTGGCCTTGCTGAGCAAACATTATTGACAACGGTACATCAGTATTAACAATTGTCTATTCATCATGAAGTGTCCTTCCAGGTCATGACATGTTGTCAAACTTTAAGAGGCTGCAGCAGTATTTTCAGGAGGCCTTATTTGTTATGTCATGCAGGCTTGTACTGCTTATTCTTTTAGCGTCAGTAACTAGAGAGCTTTCGCCTGGGGTGATAAGGTAACGAGCGCTTTGAAATATTCAGCAAGGTACCATTTGAGGTAGTAGTGCAGGCAGATAGGCCTAGAAAGGCAGATTATATGAGTAATGGACTAGCGGGAAGACTCCAATAGTAAGGCCACATCTGGAGCAATTCAGTGTTAAAGCTCTTTCCCATTCTCTGCTGCTGTCCACATAGCAGACACTGAGGAGGGGCCGTCTTTCGGACTCAGCATGTCGGGACTATGGAGGGCTATTTTACTGGACAAAAATCTATTGTGTGCCTAATCTCTAAAAGCGCTGACATGCTTTGTGTTCTTTATCATCTTCAGCCGTCCAGGATCCAACCAAAACATGAAATCTGGAGCGCTTTCAGGAATTTATCTACATATCCATTTAGATCAGCAATGAACACCAGGCACACATGCCAAGCCTCAACTACACAAGCCATTGCAGGGCTGAATGCACTCAATGCATGCCGTACGGTTCTTTAGTTTGATTTTACATGACAGGAAAGGAAAGCACATTATATCTAATACTGAGACTAGCCTCCACTGAGCAGATGAAATACATTATGCATTATAAACAGTTAAGTTGGGGATCCTAGTTAATATTTATATGGTGTTGATCTCTTCACAATGTATTATAAATGGTGACAATGCATACTCTAGCATTTGGTCAGGTCATATTTTTATCCCACAGAAGTCTCCAAAGTGATATGACAAAGATAGATATTAGAAATTCACAGTGGAATTCCCCGACTCTACTACTTGTGGTTTGTCTTCAAGAGGCAGACCAACTCTCTTGAGGCCACACCATGTAAACGTGGGATGGAAAGAAGCTATGTGGGGTGGGATTTGATGGAAAAAAGGATAAATAAAAGCTCCTCACTGCTTGATGCCTACTATGAGCGATTATTATCATCCCACAATGAGGCCTCACCACAGTGACTAAGTCCATCTAAGAAAAAAAAAAAAAACATTTCTAAGAAACAAATTACTACTTAATACCTCTCACAGGTTTGTACAAATGTGCAGAGAACTAGAACTCCCAAGTTCTAGTTTAAAAGATTTATTTTGTGTTCTGTAAATCAGGACAGTCACCTTAGCCTACACATTACATCTGGGTAAGATTACCACATTTTATTCACTAAGTAGTGTCCCATTTAGAACTATCCAAACGTTGATTATTACTACACCTTTGCTTATACATCAATTCTGAATTCATGCTGTGAATAAACCAATATCTCAAAAGATGATGCACTAAGGGCTTGGTGGAGTAAATAAACCACAAATAGATGACAGCCACTCAGGGAAAGCTCTACATTTAAGAGCACTTGACTGATGGTGAGCTGAGTGAATTGTTCACAAGGATGCTGACCTCCTCTTGACTGGTCGAGGCAGATATTTGAGCACTCAACACTTAAATACATGCATGCACGTACTCACACACGTGGCAAATAACCATTTTGTTTCCAGGCTCCAGGGCAAAAATTGGAAATACTCTGCCTTTCTCAAAAAAGGAGAAAAAGAACAACTTATGATCATAGGAAAAAAGCAAATCTGACATGTAACATAGGGTGAGGGCTTAAGCCTTGACATCGGGAGAGAATTAGGGGGAGAGAAAATAATTACAAGCAGGAGGGGCCCTCTTAGAACCGCTGGACTACTCAACTGTTGTCAGTTCCCATTAAACAGAATTCACCGTGAACACAGGGTAAAACAATCACACCAACATATATGCAAGCGTGCGGTTTCTGCCTTTTATCTGCTCACTGGGACTCAAGTTAATACACATATAACCAATACAGAATAGTTATGAACAGCACACCACTTTATAGCATCTGATATCAACACAGCTAAGTGTGATGAGCTTCAAGTATTCGGCTGAAGAAACTGACGATTGGTTGACTGCATGCTTGATTTGCCAAAACCCTCTCTTGTTGTGCCACACACAGTGCCACTGCTTGGACTATGACTATAAAAAACAGAACAGAGGGACATTAGAGTCCTGAGATCGGTATACTGTTAGTTAAATTCTGCAGTGAACTCTCTCAATAGATGTCTGTGTGTGAGTGTGTGTCTTGTAATAAAAAATCACGAGGAGAGCAATCTAAGGGATTCCTCTTCAAGTGTGTGTGTATGTGTGCGAGTCCACATCATGATCTCAACAACAGCAGAGACAGTTGCCCACAGTTTGAAGTAAAACAAAAAAAAATGGACTTTGGTAAATATCCATCATATCAAAATTACTGACTGCCTTTTCAATCATTGTGTTTCCCCTGCTTTGGTTTTACCCAGACCTTGAGACTTAAACATCACAGAGGGATTAACCTTAAACGCATTTTTGCACAAGGATTTAAAAAGTGACACTGCATTCTGACAAGTAGTAATAATGGATTAATGGAAATATGAGATGAATCCTTCAGAAGGGGTGCTGTAGGTTGTATGTGAGACAGGTAAACTACGCTCTGTGCATTTCAGATTAGACCTACTTTTGCGGACATTTACAAACCTACGTGGGCCAAGATGATGAACATTATGCTTTAACAGTGGCTACATGATGAGTTTGTGATTTATGATTTGGGAAAATTATTTTATAACTAGGCTAAAACACAGGCATGTCATTTGACTATTTTTTTATGTAGCCTACAGGCAGATCAGATCAATAGCTTCCAGGGACAGGGAGGCAGTCAGAGGTGGGTTTGTTCTTGCATACTGCACAACACAGAAACTGTAATGGGTTCACATTACAGAAACGTCCCCATCGAAATTGCATTTAACGGCATTAAACGTGGCGTAGTTTGAGTATGTTAAGTGAACACGAGAGTAAAAGGTAAGCTTATCTTGTGGGAGTCGAGAGCCTGGATCTCCGCCCCTCGGCGACCTCGCATTCCAGAGATTCCCACACTGTAAGCTCACCTGCCTTTTCCTTCGCCACTTACGCGCGTTTAAAGGCCATATCGTGAAATTTGTTTAGCTTCTTCGGCACAAAAAAACTCAACAACGAACACTTACGGGACTGGATAGGAACAAAAGCGCCCAGTAAGTTTTGAATTTAACGGTTAAGCACGATACTGAAAACAGCACATGAAGGTCCCTCAAAGGTGTGCGTTGTTGGCAATGAATCGGTCACAAGAAAAAGATTAGTGTCAGCTTTAGATTCTCATCCGCTGTGTAACCTTAGTGGTATAAAGAAGGCTGACTTGTACCAGCTAAGTAACTCAAAAAAAAGACCAACCACTTTCTTTTTTTACAATGAATTCGAGACTTTTTGCATAGCGCACAGATGCTTTCATTTTTCCAGTTATTCTGCAGTTAGTGAAGGAGCAAAGAAAGCAGTTCAGTACCTTGGGAGGACTGTTATTGTGCTGGCTGTGCTCCGACTCGGATCCACATTGGAACGTGTAACTTCATCGGTTAACTCCCGTCGTTTAGTTCCAGGCATGTGGAAGAGTGAAACTCGCCTCCATGGTCGGGAAGAAGAAGACGACCCTTCGCTGCTCCCTGCTTCCACTTCGAGGCAATACGAGCGTGCATGACGTCAGTGTTCTGTGGGCTAGCAGTACGCACTCCTGATTGGTTCAGGTTGGAGAAGGGGGCGTTTTTGCGAGGCTCGCATTGTTGAATTAACCAATGGTGGAAGGAGACGATAGTTTCCTTGGTTACAAATTTTGTCAACCTATACACTATAGGAAGAGGGATACCACAAGGTAGGAAACAGTGCTCAAATATTGACTTTACTCGCATAGCTAAATGAGTTACTGACCTTGTGTAATGCAGTAAGACCTATTTCGAGACTATTTAACACTTAATGCTCTTTTTTGTTCAGTTTCTTCGTCATGTTACATCTTCCTTTATGTGGCTTCTCTAGGCCTTACTTGAGACCAGGTCTTTACAGCGAATTACTGTATCCTATGAGGTGTTCTACCTCTGCTTTTCCTCCTCCCAATATACTTACTTACTATAGCCTGACATGAGGAAAAAAAGCGTGCATCCCAAGGTTTGCATCAGAATCAGAATCAGAATGGGGGTTTATTGCCAAGTAAGTTTACACATACAAGGAATTTGCCTTGGTCTGATGGTGCAATATTTAACAGAAGAAAAACAAGTCAAAAATATAAGAAGAAACAATACAAATCAATACAAAAATATAAATCTAAAAAAGTCACATAATAAATTATAAAAAAAGACAAAACATATAACAAGACGTGTGTGTACAATACGGTGCAAGTGGGAAATATGTGCATGTCTCTCTAAAGTGAGGGTGATCATCCCATGAGAATCAGTGACTAGCGTTAGGCTGCTATAATGTTCTGAATCCTAACCTTAGTTTGTCATTTGATGTTATTGTGAAAAAATGTCATCATCTTGTGCTGTGAGGCAAAAAAGCTTTTATGTCTGCTTGCAACGTGAGAGAGCAACAGCAATTATCTCCAGTAGGCCCAGAACAGGGCGTCAGTTCTCATTTCACACTGGCCATTCCTGCATATTTCACATCTTAACTGGCACAGGCCTATGTGACCAGAAAGACATAGTTAATGTGGTATGGTATGGTGGTTGGAGTATCCAAACAGACAATCATATACATTAAGGGAGTTGATTATAATTCGCTATGGCTCTGGCCACAACAGCCTCTTTAGTAACCAGCATGTGAAATTGACTATGGCATGGCAGTCTTTCGCAGGGGAAATTGTTTCTGTATCCCACGTCATTTAAAGCAGAATGACGATAAGAATGGGTAAATAAAGGATTAATTCCTTAACTAAAAACTAATGTCATTCCAAAGATAAACAAGCTAGACGCCAGAGAATATGTCTGATCACACTGGGTGCACCATCTGTCTCCTACAGTTCTTCCCAAACACAAAAACCTTGTAGAGATAGTAAGAATTTAGATGACATTCTTGTAGTATCTCACAGACCTTGACAGTAAAATGGGCTTTTTTTTTGTGGACATTCTGTATTGACATTAGCTTTTTTTTACATTCTCTAGTCTAGTCTTGACCTATTTTTCTTGACTTCTGTGCTTTTATATGCATTGATTTTGCTTGTACTATACAAAATTCATATTTTCATATACATCAACAGCTGTGCAGTGATGAGTGGAAGGGACCTGCGTGCCTTCATCACAAACTACAGAGCAGAGGATGTGGGTAAGTCAGTGGTAATTGGATCTGAAGCATTGCTGACTTGTGACTTAGTGGCCCCTTGGCCCGTTGCTCTTTTGAACTGCGTTACGAGATGCTGAATTCTCAAAGTACTGTCAAGACTTTCATGCTGTCTTCAGAAGCAGCATTGCTTGTGTTTATTCACCTGTCTCCTTGAGTCACAGCTGAACTACTCAACAAACTGTCTGACATAGTTAGTTTGCCTCCTGTGTCTCACCTGTACCTCACCCCCCCCCCCCCCAACATGTGCTATTTCTCTGTCTTTGCCTCCGTTTCTGCATAGTCAGCATAAAAACTTTACCTCAGACATTAAAAGTGATGAGATTTTCAACAATTTCTATGATCCCACTTCAGTCGTATCATTTGCTTTCATCCATGCAGAAAAACTGACGCTGCGGATGAAAGATGGTCTTGGCAGCTCAAAGTACAAACCGGCTGAATATGAAAAACTACAAGCCATTGTTGAAGTCAAGCGTCGAGAATCTGATCTCATCGGGCAGAAGGTAGATTTGGTCATTATCAAGCTCGCGCCTGCATTTGAAATAACATTGTAAGTATCATATCAGAAATTGTTAATCACATCTTATAACATGGTGATTCAGCAGCAGATAGAGCAGCACATACAACAATACTACGATTTAGATGCTTTTCCAGAAAGCAAACACTCTGTATTACCCACCATTACCTGCTTATCTTTGGGAAATGCTTGGCCTGATAATGACACCTGATATGAAGGTTGTGAAGCGATAAAACCGTACCTTTCTAATAGTTGCAGCATAGCACCAGTTCTCTGTTTTTGTCTCTCTCTCGCTCTCTCTCTCTCTCTCTCTCTCACACACACACACACACACACACTGAATGGATTTCCTTTTGTGCAAAACACACAGTCTATTGCATAGCCTACACGATTTGTCCAAAAACATTAAACAGAACAGGAATATCACTGCCATAAAGAATAGCATTGACAGTTTCATGGATATTCGTTCGGCTGCCTGGGGTTCGACCATAAAAACTGTTTGAAGTTCACAGTCTCCCGCCTCTCCGAATCTGAGCAGAGCAAGAAGTTAAAGCTAGGGGCAATGGAGATTGGGCTGTTAGACCTGCGGTGTTTTAATTGGTAAACTGTGGCAGGAGCTTTTTAGTATCTCATTACGGTTGCCCATGGCTTGTTCCAATCCTGCTCTCTGCATGGACTAGATAAGACAGGCTATGTTCGCATTTGGCTGCCACCGCAGAAAGGCAGGCTTTCTGTGCATCTCCCAGTGGTGATAGAGGGTAAATAAATGACCGTGAGTCGCTGCAGGCTTGGGATCAGATTTGCTCTCCAGGAAAAGACTGGCAGCATTTTCTACTGTAGATACTACCTTAGATTTTTTTGCTTCTTGATAAGATACCTCGGTTAACATCTCTGCAAAGAGGAATGTGTGCACATCTGCATGTGGGGATTATAGGAGGTGCATGCACTGGAATTAGTGGCTACCCTGTGCTACAGTAAAAATCATTCAACAAACATGAGGGGTCAATCTGCAGTTCTGTTTAAAAGGTTTTGAATAAAATCAAATAAGGGGTATAGAAGCTTTTAGCTTAAGTCTCATCTGAAAACACCCGTTTCATACATTAGCCCATTCTACAGCAGACAAAAGTATGCCACTGAATCATTGTATCATCCTGATACAATGATTCTTCACTATATAATTGCTTTAAACTCAGGTGAGATTTCTATTGTACAATTATCTGAGCCAGTGGCCTGTGTAAAAAACACTGATAGAGGACAATGAAGCGCTGCAAATAGAGCTGTGGAGGAGAGCTCTGCTCTTTCATGATGAAAAAGGCAAATAAATGAGTAGATTAAGACTCCTACCCCTTGCCCCTCCCCACTAACATGCCTCCTGCGTGCCGTGCATGCTCTACCTGATTATTTTAATTTGCCACTGTTTATTTTACTTTCATGTTTCGTTAACGGTGATACTGTTTCACTTGACTTCCCTGAGATTATGAGGAGCTGCACATAATGACTAAACCAAATGCCTGAATAAAAATTTCCCCTGATGTGCAGAGAGGGAGGGAGCAATTTACCCTTGACTATAAGATAAGAGCATGACCTACTTAATGTCCCGGGATATACCACCCCACCTCATAAACGTACAATTTGCTTTCTCCGTGCTATAACCTCCAGCATGTTTTTACAATGGTCCCGATAATGGGCACCTTAAAACTTCCAGATTTAGATTTGTCTAGATGGACGTAATTATCTGTAGAGGAAAATAACTGTTATGGCTAAGTGCAGAAAGACTTATCGTGCCGGGAGGATGTGGAAGTATAACTACATAGAGACGCAATAATGTCGAGTAGAGTTTTGCTTGGTCTTTCAGTCGTAGGGAGTGTGTTTAT
The DNA here is from genome assembly GCA_900323365.1 of Monocentris japonica. Classification (NCBI taxonomy): domain Eukaryota; kingdom Metazoa; phylum Chordata; class Actinopteri; order Trachichthyiformes; family Monocentridae; genus Monocentris; species Monocentris japonica. The sequence continues at coordinate 9,496 of OOFE01015824.1, forward strand.
TGAGGATTTGAATGAATGCTTGCAGGTCCAGAGGACTCTGTCTGCAGCCAAGGCATCCAAGGAGAGCTCCATACTCCGGCAGCACAGGCAGGTGTGGAGCAGAGAGTACCCCACGCTGGCAACGGCTGAGTAAGAGCCCCCTATTACGCTCTCCCATTACCCACTGCAGTTTTCCGACTCCACACACCCATACCACTTACCAGTTTCAGCCAGGGCAAGAAACTGCATTTGGATTAAAAAAAAAAAAAAAAAGGCAAAGAAAAGGGAGGAAAGTAAACCAAAAGAGAAAAATGAATCAGGGAGAAAATAAGCCCCGGTAAAATTGGAGGTGGGTGATTTAAGGTGGTTTCCTTTCAATGATGATATTGAGTGAGGGTCAGAAAAGGGAGAGAAATACAGAGAAGGGGTGGGGGGGAGCTGTGTGGAGAGGGAGGGGTTAGTTTTAGTGAGTGGAGGAGAAGTGCAGCACTTTTCCCTGTGTGCAGAGACAGAGACGCAGGACTGGGGCCCCCAACGGTGTCATGCGTTGTGAAGTGAGAAGGGCAGCGCTAGCTCTGGGGTGCAGCATGTTGGCTGCGTAATGACTGTGTCTGAGCCACCCAAGGTTAATGGTGTACACAAGCATGAGCTCCAGTAATGAGCCTAGTCATAAAGATGTGCTAGCGCTGCCGGTGCTCTACACGTATAGCCGAACACACTAGCTCAGGATTCATTAGCCACCGTGCAACATGGGCGAGAGATAAGTTTGTTTCTATGGTTACTCTTCCTTTATTTACATTCACCGAGTGAACACGCATGCAGAAATGT
>OOFE01015826.1:0-19713 GCA_900323365.1 Monocentris japonica
AACAAAGTTAAAGCACCAGCAGTAGTGACAATAATGCAGAGCACCATATTAATTTAGTCAATATCTAGTATTAGTTGTTAAAAAAACAAAACAATTCACACTGTGTATTCGGAGCATACATGTGTTAATGTTTAAATGAAATATACGGTGCGACAACAGTTTGAGAAAACCTTAGATATTCAGATATATTTCAATTTCTTACAAGCATTTCTCAAAGATCTTTTGTTTGTATCAGTTCTAAATAATGCATTCTTGAATAAAAAGTATAAACTGAATAAAAAATGCATTCATTTTTGATAGATAACAGTTCTTGGTAGTGGACTCAGACTTTTGGACCCCGCTGTATATGAAGGTATACAAAGTACCACCCCCTCTTTCTCTTGAGCGTGTGAATATATTCACTTGTCAGCTTACCATATGCTTTATTTGGATTGCAGGATCACAGCTATGCATTCCTACACTCACATATAAAAATAATTTACCATGGAATTTACCACTTCAGTTTACTACTAGTAAATTTACTGCTGTAGTAAACTGAAGGGACAGCAACGGGAAGTAAAGGGAGTTACCATTTTCATATGGTTTGTGTATGTAAAAATGCACCTCATATCAACATGAATCCTTCACCTGCGGCTTACAGGCTTAATCCCTTACTAGACACAAACACGCAAATGAAAGGAGTGAAGGTTTTGTGTTAATTTCTGATTCATATAATCCTCTAGCTCATGATTGTTTCGGTGATACATAATATGATACAGCACGTAAGGATGCCAGGATATGGCTTAAAACGAAATGATGTGAGCAAATGTGAATTCATACTGTATATTGACTGATTTTTATTTTCCCCTACTCCCAGTCCTTTGAAGGTGACAGTATGCTTTGCCACCTACCCCATACAGTGATGTCTTTCCAGACCACAGCAATGGGAAGAGGAATGCATACTTCATTGCATATCCCCCTGGCGCTCCTAAACCCTACTGGCTGGTGAAATGAAGGTTCTGCCTTTTTTCCCCACGTAGCGAGAGACCACTGCTAGGCACCAAAGTGAGCATGTGCTATCTGTACCTAATGAAGGCTTATAGCACCATGTCTCCATGATAGCATAATTGTGGAGGCTGTGTCAAGGACAATGCTAAGCACGGTTTTACCAAGATGCTGCTATTTTTGCTAAATGCTTGGATAACTGACTTCAGCACACTCTCCTCTAATGTGAGGCAATGTTGTTTGAATCCACAAAACAAGCTGCAATAGAAACGTAGCTGCACAAATGAAATGTTCTTGCGAAACACCATCAAGAGGGAGCCTGGCACCCTTTGGGGCCATACTGCACAGTTGTTGGTTCTCTACTTTGGCTAATCCGTATCCAACTACACAAATGGGAAAAGTCAATTTTGTTTTAACATACTCTCTACCATTATTGTAGATTGGGAAGAAATAATTATGTTTGTTTATAGACTAAACCCCTGACAATAACGTAGCATCATGGTGGGAAATGAAAATAGATATACAACAGCTCTGGTCCATTTAGCCACCACTCACTGTTTTAATCAGCTTTTTATTTTTTTTGTCTTCCCAATAACAATTCTTGTTTCCAACAATTCCATAATGTTGATTGGAAACCGCAGCACTAATCAAATCAGCTCAATTTTCAGGAAAACACTTTAATTTTAAGCGAGGACTTTTTTTTTTACTCTGTATTACTTCTACTAGCATCCAGTCTTCCTTTCAGTAGTGGGCATAAAGAGGCTCTGGTCTTGTGTAATATCTGTGTCTAAAGTAATGTGAGAATGTTTTAGCGAGAGGCAGGTCAGGCATGGCTAACCACACTGATGAGGGTCAAAGGAATCTATTTAGGCCCTGCATTAAGGCCGAACCAGTACAGGCCAGCACCTCTCTGATTCACATTTAATAGCTGCACTTCCCTAACTGGGTAAAAACAGCCCTTTTAATTTGTATCTCCTGACTGAAGGTTATTGCACGCCTATTGGCACAACGTCTCATGCTTGAAAATATGATGGTGAGACAGTCAAGGTCTAACCCTGGATTATAGCCCCACATACATAAACTGTCTGGCTTGAGTACGCAGACTAACAGTACTCAAAGGTTTCCAGAAAAGAAGTGTAGACCATTGAGAGCATAAGCCTCAGAGAGAGGGTGTACTCTATGGGTCTACTCTAATGTGAATGTTTATCTGTTCTGTAAAGGTGCAGAGAATTAACAGTGCTTTTTCCATTGTCCAGCATATTCCCATTTTACAGCCTCCTTATTATACAATGCAGCATAATACCTTGACCATAGGGAAACTGTTTGGCACCAAAAGCATTATGGGGCGCATTCATTGTCCTTGTAATGGCAGTTCACAGTGAAATGCTGGCTAAATGAGTATAATTATGGTAATACCAGCCTTTCTAATGTATCATTAGCTGCACTCACACCCTCCATATCCTTTTTGTACACAATCCCCCTCCATATGTGGGATTTTGGAATCCATTTCTTTGCCACTGTAGGGACTGTGATTATACTCGGTACAACAAGGTATTTTATATTTGTTGTTCCCTATCCCATCCACAGTGTTAGGCAGGACTTGCATAATAAAGAAACGATAATGGATGCATTTGCTCTATGCTGGCTTTTGGAAACTAGAGCACATTGGCTGGTTTCATTCCAGACGTATTAGGATTCAGTCGGCACTTTGCTTTTGGTGCTTCAGTGCTTTTATATCTTGGCACACAGCATGCAAAAATAAACAACATGAAGCAAACAGAGAAGGAAGCATGGATTTACAATGTTCTCTCTTTCTTTGTTTCTATATTTCTCTGTCTCTGTCTCTCTCTTTTTCTCTCTCTCTCTAGGATTGTGCCACCATGCAATTCTGTGCCAATAAACTGGATAAGAAGGACTTCTTTGGAAAGTCAGACCCCTTCATGGTCTTCTATAGGAGTAACGAGGATGGGACGTGAGTTTGTCCGTCTCTTGGTTCTGTTCTCAGTGGATTTTTCATTTTGCCTTATCAAAGAGAGGTAGGGGGGCTTAGTGTGGAGATCAAAGGGGAAGGGAATCCAGGTGAAGAGAATTAGATTGGGATTACTTGAACTCAGCTGCATACAGATAAATTGATGTGGAGACACAGACATGGTCCCAAAGCAAATTTAGTGGAAGATTTATCATTAGATTTTGCTTGGAGATGTTTATTTTGGGACCCCATGCCCTCTTACACCATGTCTCCAGGTTCACCATCTGCCATAAGACCGAGGTGGTGAAGAACACGCTGAACCCGGTATGGCAAGCCTTCTCCATTCCTGTTAGAGCGCTCTGCAACGGAGACTATGACAGGTAGGATACAGGCTGATTGAAGTGTGTGAACACACAGTCATACACACACACTCAGAGGGAGTGAGGGGAATCTATGCCATCTTCCAGGGGAAATCCAAGCCATGTAGAATTTTGATATGTGGTGTAATCATTTCAAAATGGGTTGGGCTCAGCAAATTTAGACGCCATTGATTTTCTACTGTTATTTTATCCGAGGCTCAAATAGAGAGTTATAGCTACCTGCTAGACTTGCCTGACTGTTCATTGATTTGTCCACAACTGGCAATAACATTTCTGATAAGTCTCTGATTGGCTGCTCCAGTGGCATCACCTATCTTATCTGAATCTCTGCAGAGCAAAAGGCCTAGCGGGAGTGCTGACAAGCCGGAAGGCTCTTGGCAGAAACAAAAAAGTGTGAGAGAGGAGAGAGCAACAGAGGGAGAGGGAGAGGGAAAGGGAGAGAGAGAGAGAGAGAGAGAGAGAGGGAAAGGGAGAGAGAGAGAGAGAGGGGGGGAGAGAGAGAGGGAGAGGGAGAGGGAGAGAATGTCAGTATATCCTGTAGATGTTAGTCTATGAGATAGGTGGTTGAAACACCAGAGGTACCCTGCTCTCTCTCTCTCAGTGTGTGTGTGTGTGTGTGTGTGTGTGAATAAGCATCAAAGTGTGTAGAGCTAGACAGCCATGAGAGTCTGTAGAAGTAGTCAAAGTAGTAGTCAAACCCATGTCAAATCTGGCCCTCTCCACCACACTGACACCCCAGCAGCCAGGGTCTTGGTGTCAACAGAGGTTCTTTTTACTGCTGCTGTCTCTGCTCACCTGCCCCATGAAGCTAATTGGGTCAGACAGATTGGGTTGAAGCATGGAAGACCGTTGATTCATTTTGAGGATTTTGATGGAGAGAGGATTCTATGGCAATTTTATATCTCACCTAATTTTTGGTCCTAGTATGAAATACCTACTGTGCTATGTGGTGCTATATTTTGATGTGCTGTATTTCCAAGATCTATATGGTAGACCGTTGCCAATTTTCAGCCTTTTTTTTATTTGTTCTCAGCAAATCAAACTTTAAACCCTGTTTAAAATATAATGGTTCAGTAATAACGATATCTTTTCATTTTCTGATAGCGATAGCTATTAAAGCCAAACTGTGGAAAGGACCTGAACTTGACCTATGTGAAGTAATATTTGCTAAATTTATCTCCATAGGAGGGCGGCTTAAATGCTGTCTTGGTTCTAAGGCTTGTAATCTATCATCTATTGAAGGTCCATGGCCCAGGCATTTGTCAAAAGCACAGCATTTTCTATTTTTGATAGCATACAGATGTACAGAATTCACAGAATAACATCTGGAAGTTAAGATTCCTTCATGGTTTTCTTGGTGCTTTTTCTGTTCTGTGCTACAGATATTCTCTATGGGTGTATTTTGTTCTCGTGCGATTCTAAGGCATGAAATGATCCTGGGTGTTGCTTCTCCATAGTCCTTCAGTTTTATGTGGAGCTGTCACATCTCATGTAACAGTTTGGCTTTAATGGCTGTCAGAAAATGAAATACTTCCCATTTTCACCCAAACATGCAGTGGGTATGGAAACAGAAATAAAATTGACCTGAAACCTAATTTTTCTGTACCTTAGCCAGTAGCTTTGATAGTTTGGTAGTGCTGTTTATGCTCCTCCTTCATTATTGGCATCAAAATGACATTAGAGAAAATTGATGCTGACTGACACACCACTAGGGAATCACCTGCCACGCTGGCCCCTAGTGTCAAAACACATTAGGTTTTTTATCATGTCTGTCAATCAGTCGGCAGTACGAGGAATATTCTACCACTCACTCTCTCTGGCTGTATGTAATCTGAATATCTAGCCGCAGTATATTTTTATTCAATAAGTACAAAGGATGAGAAATAGTTTTTTATAGCACAGACACATCTCTCTCTGTACTACACGGAGGGCACACATGTTTGTTAGGATGGAAATACGTTTAGTGCAGACAGAATGAGTTCAGTTCTGCTTAGCAGGGCAGGGCATTTTCCTTCTGGACCCACTGACACTTGATTGACAGGAGCTGAGGGGGGTGAGCCACTGATCTTTTATCAGAACTAGTAGAGGAACCATATCCCTCATTTTTGGTGATTCCTCTCAGGCATACATATTTGGTTTCTCGCCTTGCCATTTATTTTGGGAACTTGCAAAATATGCTCCCTCCCAAGAGGTTAGTTTTCTATCTTTGGCAGGTGCAGAAAAACGCTTCACCCAAACTTTTGGCAACTCTATCAACGTGTTCTCTGTTCTCTGAGATGGAATAACACTCTCTCTCCACACATAAACTTTGCTATGAAAGTCATTGAAAAATACTTATTAAACTCTTTGTTGCCAGTTTATCGTCCTAGTCTGAAAGGTGGGTGACTTTTTAAGTATTTAAGTTATGAGACAAATCTGACAAATCTTTTTTGTGGATTCTTCAACTAATGTGTTTTTAGGACCTCTCTGTTAGAGCACATTGTAGTGTGGAGGAAATAATTGATTTTCTTCACTTTCATAAGATTCCCTGAAAGATGTCCATGTTTTGGATGCAAAACATTTGTTTCAAGAGAGCAGTGATGATTTAATTCAGCCTGTGCTTAACGATTCATGAGCTTTAATAGCTTGTTTTCCCTGCCAGACCAAACAGACAGTGTGAGTCCGGCAGCTCCTCCTCATCTTTTAATTAGAGCAGAGTCATTTTAGAAATGCTCTCTGGGAGGTTTCCCTTGAAGGACATTTAGGCAGTGGTCCACGTACAGTATTAGATCAGTGAGTTCACACACACAAACACTTACCTCCTCTTTGATGTGCTTTACAGGACGATCAAGGTTGAAGTCTATGACTGGGACAGAGATGGAAGGTAATGGACGCACATACACACACACACAAAACAAAACGTCTTGATTACTACTTGACTTGCATCCATGGCAGAAATGAAATTTGTTAGCAATCTTCCTCATGCCTTATCCATCGCCTGAGATTCTCATTCACCTTCATCTGGATTTATAGAAATTCTCCAAATCATCATGGCAATTTCTTGGCATCAGAACCTCATTCATTTTTTCCACATTCAATAGAAAACCCATCATCATGATTACAATCTTTCTGACTTAACTGCCATTCATTCTTCAATAGCAACAGATTAATATATTACATCTATGCAGCAGTGACTGAGGTCCAATTCCTCCATCTGCTAGCCCTTAGAGGTTTAGCTATTTGATTGCACACTATTTGACTTGGCGTTGTGTTTACCTTCTAGTCATGATTTCATCGGTGAATTCACCACCAGCTACAAAGAGCTATGTCGGGGTCAGAACCAATTAAACGTCTATGAGGTGAGTGGAGATGGAGAAGAAGGCGCTCTTACCCCATTCAGACTTACTGGCCCTACCTGGTATTAAAGGAAAAATCCTCCTTAATCCTCCCATTTGGTGGTGTAATTTTCTTATTCATGTGGATAACTGGTCAAACATAGCCATCTAATTTTCAGCCATCTAAAACATCAACAGTGAATGTCAGGTTATGGTGTGCGTCCCTCAAAAGACCCACCATTTTACACTGATATTCAACAATCATACAGGGAGAAATCCATTGTATAAGGGACGATTTCTCCATAAACCATAATTCAATGCAGCAAACATCTTGCGTTTTGAGTCGACTCTCACTTTGTCCTGATCTTTGCCCCCCGTGCTCCGGGGATTGTCAAAAATCACTAACTGAAGTAAAACGAGGCAGGTTGAGGAAAGGTAAAAGTAAATTACAACACTAACTCCTGGAATGCACTGAACATCTCAAATTGATGATATCTAACGGTGTAAGAGTATCTGAGGTTATCTGGACATCTGAGAGGTAAAGTGGTGCAGCAAACCGGATGAGTTAGGGCGTTTAGGTGGCGAGAGGAATGCAACAGGACTTTGTTCCTGATTAGAGTCCTCTATTGGGTATTACTGTTAGACCCTGGGAGGCTCCTTTTGGTCCCTGCTCATTTAAACACTTGCCACGTTACATTAACTTCTGAATTAGTCATGGAGGTGGGTTGAGGAAAGAGTAGTGCCAATGGAGAGATTGAGATTGAATGGGTGGGAGGGTAGACAGGGATAGGTAGAGAGAGACAGTGAGAGAGAGAGAGGATGAGTGAGTAGTGGCATGCAGACTTGCCCTTTCACGCTGCTGACATGGCAGAAGTAGATGCATCCATTAACCTTCACAAGCCCGCTCTGGGTTTCAGTGAGGAAAACGAAACAGAAAGGCTTCTCCGCTTACTCTTAGCCACGCCAGTGCCCCCAGAAACAGATGAGTGGCCAGCAACGGCGTGACACTGCCTTTTCATTACTGAATGAATTTGAGTCGGTGATGGGCGAACGTCTTCCGTCCTCTCTAGATTCCTCTACACCCTATCTGACATGCAAGAAACAAACAAACACTATCTTCAGAAGTTGTATTGGAGTTGACGGTAGCCTAATGGTAACAAGGGGAGGTGTAATTGAGAGCGATGTGTGTGTGATGTAATGTGAACTTGGCAGTGAGTGATGGCTGTGGTGCTACAAGGCATTATCTGTATGGGAGGAGATGAGAGGAGTAGCACCAGAACCACAGAGGCAGAACGGAGGGGAAGAGGAAGGCAGCGACTTACCTTCAACTCTATTATTCAGTGCAGTTTACCCCAGGCTGGTCCTCTATGTATGTCTGTTGAGCCATAGAATGAACAGCAGGGATTTTTTGACCTTGATGGCTTGCTCCTGCATACATGTTCTGCCCTCAAGTCCTGAATGTCATTTATGTCATTTATGGCAGGGTGTACTGTAATCTTTCACAATGTATGAATGTATAACACCTATCACAGTGTCACAGTATCACAGTGTATGTATGCATGTATGAGCACAACAGTGAATTCTGCCAGTGCGTTGTTTCCCACCTGTACACTCAGAATACATGTTTTGGACAGAGATATGGGTCACATGTGCACATAAAATATACAGTACAGTGTAAATGCTTATAAAATCCCCCTGAATATCTGTTTCCAGCCCCGAGGCATGATCAATGTTATCTCATTCTCACCTACTGCAGTTATTGGATTCAGGCCCCATGCTCCATTACCCCCACCGACATGGTGAAGGAGGACAAAGATGTTTTTATTACTCGCCCAAGGGTAGATAAAAAGAATTGTACTGCAAGTTTACATTATCATTATTCCTCTTTCTGCTCTGCATTGATACTAGGTGGTGAATGCCAAGAAGAAAATAAAGAAAAAGAGATACATCAATTCAGGGACGGTGAGTCTGAGCTCTGAGATTAGAACCAACCTTCAGGTGCACTCACACATCTGCCCTACCTGGTTCATGTGTTCACCACAAAGTTTCCACTAAGTGGATTACAGGAGGTAGAAGTTCAGCTCTGTTAAATGTGCTAGTTCTGTTCCCAGTCCCAAGGCTTATGATCCAGACAGTGAATATTAGTCGATGGAAAAACATTCTCATGACCCCAAAGGCGGGTGAATAGCCAAGTCCATAGTAATGCATAAAGGGACTCCTGTCTGGTGAGGGCCAGTGACTGATGTTTATAAGGGAGCCACAGCATTGGTCGAGCACTTTGGCTGCTCTAGCTGATTGCATGATTAAAATTAGAGGCTAGGCTATCCATCACACTAGCCCATCGGTGCAAAGTCACATAGATATTCTCTCGGTGATTGCAATACTAATATGCCTCATGCCTCATACTCATTCTGCTTGGAGTTTTTTGTGTGCAAGGTTAGCCCAGGAGTCAATGGTTAATGTGTAGATCGGTAAATTTGATTTGCTGTAATTACCAAGGTGCAGGATAACCATGAGGTAATCTGCCTGGGCTTTGTTTCCCAGGTGTCACTGCTGTCATTCAGTGTGGAGTCTGAGTACACCTTCCTGGACTACATCAAAGGAGGGTGAGTGTGTTATGTTGTTACTGTCTATTTGTGTATTACCCAGTTGCTTTGCACAAAGTACTTGAACCAGGCTCCTTATGGCAACCTAAACAATAACATAGTGTAATTGTACTGCCTCTTTGACAGACTGACTACAGAAACAATGTGACATTTACATTAGAAAGCAAGCACTCAACCTCAACCTCAACACAACCTCAAATTCAAAACCCAGATTACAGTGCATTTAGGTGCATTACTGTAGCTCATTCTCTTTCTTGTCTCCCTTGTTGCCCCTAGCAGTTCTTGGATTAGCACGAGTCCACATTCTCTCCAATGTTAAGAACTGCATTTACTTTGAGTGGCCTGGAATTTTCTATATTTGAGCAGAGTGTGTCCCCAAAGGAGACAATCTTGTCTGTGGCCCTAGCCACAGAGTGAATGAATATGAATGACTATGATAAAATATGGAGAGGATGTTAGAGCTTAATTAAAGGCGGCCAACCTGCCACATATGGAAATGTTTCTCAATAGATCAGTGGCTGGCCTGGTTTTAGTTTTCTGCTACTTTGCCACTGATGGCTGTGTGTCCCAGATCTGTCCTATTGGTTCCTCTCTAGCTCACACAAATGGACACACACACACACATACCCACTCAGGGTAACAGTGTTTTCATCCTTACCTCTACTGCCCGTTGGCTTTAGAGTCAGTGCTGCCTTAAAGGACAGGTTTGGTGACAGGGCAATGGGGGAGAGAGCAATTGACAGATAATAAAGTTTAGCACTCCTTTCAGCTCAAATCATCATTATTATTTGTCCCCAAATGTTTCAAGACAACATTTCAACATTTGTGAATGTGTACATTGTTTTTTTTTACAAAAATGAACCCAAATCTGATTTTCAGAAATGTTTTGCAACTTGTGGTTGTACAGTGCAATGTGGTTGTATTCTCCCCCTTGACATTTTTCCTATTTTGTTGCCTTACAACCTGGAATTAAGATGAAAAATATTTTTTATTGTGAAACAAACGAGAAATATGACAAAAAAAAAAAAAAAACAGAAAACTTGAGCGTGCATAACTATTCACCCACCCAAAGTGAATAGTCTCTTGGGGTATGTCTCTATAAGCTTGGCACATCTAGCCACTGGGATTTTTGCCCATTCTTCAAGGCAAAACTGCTCCAGCTCCTTCAGTTGGATGGGTTCCGCTGGTGTACAACAATCTTTAAGTCATACCACAGATTCTCAATTGGATTGAGCTCTGGGCTTTGACTAGTCCATTCCAAGACATTTAAATGTTTCCCCTTAAACCACCCGAGTGTTGCTTTAGCAGTATGCTTAGGGTCATTGTCCTGCTGGAAGGTGAACCTCCGTCCCAGTCTCAAATCTCTGGAAGACTGGAACAGGTTTTCCTCAAGAATTTCCCTGTATTTAGCGCCATCCATCATTCCTTCAATTCTGACCAATTTCCCAGTCCCTGCCGATGAAAAACATCCCCACAGCATGATGCTGCCACCACCATGCTTCACTGTGGGGATGATGTTCTCGGGGTGATGGTGTTGGGTTTGTGCCAGACCTAGCGCTTTCCTTGATGGCCAAAAAGTTAAATTTTAGTCTCATCTGACCAGAGTACCTTCTCCCATATGTTTGGGGAGTCTCCCACATGCCTTTTGGCGAACTCCAAACGTGTTTTCTTATTTTTTTCTTTATGCAATGTTTTTTTTTTTTCTGGCCACTCTTCCATAAAGCCCAGCTCTGTTTGGGATATTTTTTTGGGGATATGTTTTTATAACCCAACCCTGATCTGTACTTCTCCACAACTTTGTCCCTGACCTGTTTGGAGAGCTCCTTGGTCTTCATGGTGCTGCTTGCTTAGAGTTGTTGCAGACTCTGGGGCCTTTCAGAGCAGGTGTGTATATATACTGAGATCATATGACAGATCATGTGATCTTAGATTGCACACAGGTGGACTTTATTTAACTAATTATGTGACTTCTGAAGGTAATTGGTTGCACCACATCTTATTTAGGGGCTTCATAGCAAAGCGAGTGAATACATATGCACGCACCACTTTTTAGTTTTTTATTTTTTGGAATTTTTTAAAACAAGTTTTTTTTTTTCATTTCACTTCACCAATTTGGACTATTTTGTGTAGGTCCATTACATGAAATCCAAATAAAAATCCATTTAAATTACAGGTTGTAATGCAACAAAATAGGAAAAACACCAAGGGGGGTGAATACTTTGTATATTAACCTTTGTGAATGGGTATAAAAGATTTGTACAGTCTCTTCAGGAATTTGTGATTTTGAAATTCCAATAATTAATGCAAATTCAACCAATCCCTGCAATATTTTGCGAAACTTGCAATATTACAGACTTACTGTAATTTCTCCACATGAAATCGGCCAATCACAGCACTCATTTGCACTTTTCTGTTTAGAAAATAATACAGATGAGCACATAGGTATTATAGGTATAGACCTTTTCTTAAATAATTCACAACATTTTCATGTGAATAAATGTCTGCTTTGCTACAGAAAGTGATTTTATGTTTCCAGCAGCAGCAACAGCGGTTTGTTTGGAATAATAAGAACTGGGTAGTTAGTGTGAACAGTGATAGCCACCATCACTGAACGGACAAAGAAAAGACTGGTACCTACCTAGAAACTCAAAGTTTATAACAGAAAAAGACGTCATAGTACTGGCAACACTGTTTGATTGTGATCTCTGGCAAGTGCAATGTAAAAACATTGCACATTCCTGATTAACTGATACGAGTGATCTGGGGCAGTGATCTGAAGCTTACGTTATGTTTTAGGTGGCTTCAGTACTGGGGGAGGGGCTGATGACGCTCTAGTACTCTGAAAAGCACTCAGGAAATTATTTGATATGATCACCGAAGGAAGCATCTTTATCGGCTTCTGCCTTCTTTCAAAACTTCCAGACAGCCTTGTAGTCTCATTGTCGCTCGGCTCCCCTACACTTTCTCTTTAAGGAGTGCTCTCAGCCATTGCAGTGCTTTTGTATTGCACTTCTTAAAAGGAACAACAGAGTCTGGCAGGTACTATTAAAAATGGAGTCCAGCTCTTGAATGTTGGAAAGCAGCTGCTACAAATGCCTGTTACTAGCAGAAGTAGAGTTAAAGACATGAGAGCGGACAGGTGCATGCTGGTTGGTGGGGGTGGGGGGGTGTCAAAGATGCCAGCTTTACTCAGGGTAAGACCAAAAGACAGCACTAAGTCAAGGGTGTGTCCCTCAAGGTTCATAAAATGTTTGGTGGGTGGCTGGGTTGCACAGTGAACATTTGAAAATTAGTGACAAATTTAGCTACTTTTTCAGACCCTCAGGAAAAATGTGAATATGTTGACTCCCAAAGCATTTACCGACAAATTTCCACTGCTGATGCACATACATTTGTGTTACTTGCTTGTCTAATCCAAAGAGGTCTGATCACAGCGCTTCCAATACACAGCTAAGATCGGGGGAGAGCAGGAGGACCTGTCAGCAAATTCTTGGTCTCTCTAAAGCAAACACATGGGCTTCCAGCTCACTGGCAGCTGCTGTCCACTCAACTGGGTCGAGTGGGAGAAGACAGAACCTGTCAACAAGCTCTTCCTGTCTTTCCTCTTGATCAGTGTAGCACCAGCACCAATAAATGAACCCAAATACTTGAGCTGATTTTGTCAAGCCATGCCAGATTTATTCCATTTTACTGTTAATAGGAAGAAATGGAAAAAAAACTTTTAGGCTACTAGAATTGCACCAGTCTTCATAGTTAGGCCTCTTATCTACAAAACATTAGCTAAGTATCTGCATGCTATTTTAAATGACCACATAGCATTTGAGCAAACTAGCAACCAACAGAAATAGCTAGCTTACAAGCTATTTCTTACAAGTCAAATTCCCCTTTTCATTTGGAGAAGTGACAACCGTGCACTCTGCTAGGACAACATCTCCGGCTCACTGGATATAAATACTGGATATAAATTCCTGCATCCCCACTGGGTCATCGTGGTTTTTTACTCATCCAGAAATGTTACTGTACAACCACAAGTTGCAAAACATTTGTATTTTTATTTTTTTATGCCTACCAAGCCTTCTAATCAACCCCATTCTGAAAGGTTAGAAGGAGACAATTCTTTTTCAGAGGACTCTGACCCAAATTTGATGTTTCAGATATATATTACCAGATATTGATTTCTTTTCTTTAAAATGTGTTTGCCTAACCACCGCTCACTTTCTAAAAAGTGATCACTAGCATGCTGAATTTTAGATGATTTTTCGCACTAGAGGGTAAGAAAGAGATTTCTTTTTTTGTCACACCAACACATCCTGACTGGTTTCACAGTGAATTGGTTTTTCATTAATGTTCAAGTAGGGCAGGGATTATTATAGAGGTTATTAAGGTCCAAAAGTCACACATACTTATCTGATTCTGAGAGGCCAATGCAAAATTTATATCCTTCTCTTCACATGCCATATTGAAATGTTTCTTTTTATATTAAATCTTCACTGAGATCGCTTGGATAATGGCTTGTGTAGGGCCTGTATTGGGAGGTTTATTAAGGTTTAATAGTTTCATCCCAAAATATTCTGTAATCTTCCAATATGAGAAGATTTTATTGGTGTGTTGATTTTCTTGTTTTCTTCTAGGTCTTTTTTGTGGTCAGACTGCCGTATAGCATTTTTACAGGAGAAGGTTATAACTGATATTCTGAGATGTGTTTAACATTAAATGAATGTGTTGGAGATGCAGTTGAAATGTACTTCAGTATATCAGTTGTTGTCATCATTGGTTCCTGAAAAGGAAGATGTTTCTGAGATGTCTCTATAACAGTCCTGCCAGTCTATATTTTATTATACAGACCTAACGCCATATTATATAGTGTGGTTGTGATTCGTTCAGCTTAGAAGCCTGCAGAAATACAAGAAGGAGGGGACTATGCCCTAGATTTCAGTTTGTGGAGGACTACTAAACTTTGTGCTGTTCTGACATAGAGGGGCCATTGTTTGTCCTGTGAATGCATAAGCTTACACAGAAGAGAGGCAGAGCACTTCACTTAAAATGTATGTATGAGATGGTTGTATTGTGTCCAGGGAATTGTCATGACAGTTTTCTGAAATCCTAGTCTTTCAAGCCCTCCCTGGACTTTTTTTCATGTCATTTTACTGCTGTGCCACCCCATCTATCTGGGTGCATCTCATTATATGGTAGAAATTGTGCAAACGATGCTCTTCGATATGGTCTGGGGTGGCCAATTTAACAACACATACTGCTGAGATTGTAGGAATAAGCCCATTCAGTGGTCATTAAATGGATGACATACCAGCCCAGATAGCTGAAAATCAAACATTACCTATTCACTGCTCTGCGCTAAAACCCAGATTGTGGGGTTGGAACCTTCTCAGCAGGAACCTTTTTAGTTCCCCAAAAGAGTCGAACATGCTAAGGTAGGTAGGTAGGTAGGTACTTTATTGATCCCCGGGGGAAATTTCTTTGTTACAGCAGCCAGACATAGATTAACACACAAAATAAAGCAATAGAATAAAAAAAAATTAAAATGGAAATAATAGTTAGTAGGTAGTTGATGGTTAGTCCAGGGATGAGTTGTATAGTCTGATGGCGGTGGGCAAGAAGGACCTCCGATGTCGCTCTGTAGTACACCGAGGCAGGATGAGTCTGCTGCTGAACATCAGCATGGACAGTGTGTTGTGAAGTGGGTGAGAGATGTTGTCCATGATGGCCAGCAGTTTGACCAACATTCTCCTCTCAGCCATCACCTTCACTGGGTCCAGGCTGGCCCCCAGGACAGACCCAATCAAAAATATAATTCCACTTTGTTAATCAGTATTTGATGACAAATGGCGGTTAAATGATTCTTACTTCATGTAAAGTGATGTACTGATCAAGTGTTTTTTCAACATGTAACACCACATGTTGAAAAAACCCCATAGTACAATCTAACCTAATTTGACAATGTGTGTTAACTACAATGTGCAGAGTAGTCATCACAAAAGTCTGGTCCGTTTATAATGGTCTACAATATAAATGATAAAACACATGAAAAACCTATTACTGGCTTCTGTATATCAAACCAATAATATTTAATGTCATTTAAGTTATTGATTATAACTATGAATATAACTATGGTTACATTTGGAACAATAATATTGTCATATAAGATCTATATAACAAATGGTATATATAGTATATAGTATATATATATATATATATATATATATATATTGTCATATTGGATATACCTGTCCAGCACAACACATACATTCAGAAATGTTGAGTCACATAGTGAGGGTTGTTGGCTTGCCATTCACATTTGGAGTCGATAATGCAATCTGGGTTGTAGCACAGAGCAGAGAATGGGTTGTTATCCATTTAATGGCTTAGTAGAGATTGCTGCTCTTATCTGGGTTGCTGTGTTGGGCAGTGGATTGGGACTCCCTAGTCTGGCAACAACGAGACAATTGTTTTACCATTCTTTTATTGGTCACATTGTCAATATGACAGCATGACACAAACTCATTGGGTGATCTAACTTTGACATGGAATCACATGGAATTTATATTTCAAGCCCACCCAGGCCCACCTGTAGTTACGCCACTGTGGGACTATAGCCAGTTAGACAGGAGCATTTCAGAAAAAAAGAGAAATAACTCCAGGCCACCCAACAGCCATTGGTGGTTTGCAGGAGGTCCAGGAAAAACTATACTGTAGTATAAGGCAACAACAATCAGTACTGATTTTTCAGTTTCAAACAACTATGAGATTCAGGTCTTTAACACATCCCCTGTCACACTGAGATAAGTAACTCTTGACCCACAGGGGCTGTGTGTCCATGGCCTGTTGACCTGTTTGTTTCACAGCACTTTGCTCTAACAGAAAGTGGAACCAGTGAGAATCCTTTGATTTCCCAAGGTGATCATCCACCTAATCCTATTGTAAGCTACTGTACAGGGAGGGATGGAAGGATAGTGGGGTGAGGAAAAAATATAGAATGAAAGGGAAAGCGAGCGTGAGAAAAATAATGCTTGTATTCTATATCTAAAGGGAAACAACAGATTCCCATGGCAGATATACTGTTCAGAGAGCCAGCGCTCCAGTGTAGTGCTTGGTTCAAAGAGGTTAGAGATTGTTACTAGAGGACATCATAGGCATACAGATGAAAATGATAGATTTCTTTGTGGGTGCTTCAGCTGGCTGCACAATGCAGTAGCTGTTATGTAAGCACTATGTTGGGCTTCTATTGCTTTTGTGACCTAATTGGCAGTTTCATTGACAGTTCCCTTTCTATTGCGGCCGTTTCTACTGTCCAAGGCTGTACCTTAACTCCATCTCACCACCTTGCATTTCTCTGTAAAATAGCAACATATTCAGAATTAACTATAAAAATCAACAGAAACGTTTCGAATGGAGGCAGCATGCCATTGCAACAATTCCCCTTTGTCAGTCGAGCAGTCTAACTCAATGCTGATTAATGAGCTGGGGTCAGAGTCCCCCCAGGAGAAAACTGCTATTCTCTCCAATACAATGCTTATGGGAATTTCTGAATGGAGGTGAAATCAGGAAAGGCAATCAGTGTTAATCACAATGAAAGAGCACACACTTTGATCTCAACTCTGCATCCTCCTCTCTTCATCTGTCTCTCTTGGGGAACAGGCAAATCCAGGGGAGAGTAGTTAGGCAGTGCTTAGTTTCTTTTCAAGGTCCTAGCTATCATTATTGCTGGACTTATGAATAAAATATGGCTGATGATGTTTGGTCAGACCTTTGTAATGCTGCTTGCAGATTGAGGTTACAGAAGTTGCATTTAATGGAAATCCTTAAAATTTTCCACGGCTTTACATCATACTTATTGCAGGATGTAAATCCATCATCATCATTCTCATTCCACTTAGTCTTAGTTATTGGATTAAGTGGAATGAGGATGATGATGATGATTATTACAATGCTGGATTACAAGGCAGAGGTCACTGGAGTAGTTAGAAAGCTTCTCAGTAGGAAGGTGCCAGGGCTGGACAAGATTTGTCCTAAAATGCTGAAGGCTATGGTTATTGTGTGGCTGTTGTGGTTGATACGTCTCTTCAATGTTGTATGGATTTTGGGAACAGTGCCCTTAAATTTGCAGGCAGGGGTGGTGTTCCTCATTTTTAAAAAAGGGGACCAGAGGGTGTGTTTCACCTATTATGGAATCACTGCTCAGCCTCCCCGGGAAAGTTTATAAAAAGGTGCTGGAAAGGAGCCTCTGACTCATTGTAAAACCTCTGGTTCAGGAGGAGCAATGCGGAACAGTGGACCAGCGTTTTACTCTCACATGGATAATCGAGGGGTTGTGGGAATTTGCTCATCTTGTCTATATGTGTTGTGTGGATTTGGAAAAGGCTGTGTTCCCCAAGGTATCCTGTGGGAGGTTCTGCAGGAATATGGGGTGCTGGGGTTACTGCTGCTGCCAGAAATTCAGAACCTCATCTTGGCCAGGGAAATTCAGTCCCCGGCCAAGATGAGGTTCCTCTGCAGGGTGACTGGCCTTACTCTATGTGATAGGGTGAGGAGCTCAGTGAGCCAGGAGGACCTCGGTGTCAAGCCATTGGTGCCCCACATTGAGAGGAGCCAACCAAGGTGGTTCAGGCGCCTGGTAAGGATGCTGGCCACGTGCCTCCCTTTGGAGGTGTACCGGGCTTAACCGACTAGGAGGAGACCCCGAGGTAGACCCAGGACACGCTGGAGGGACTACATCTCATAGCTGGCCTGGGAGCCCTTGGGAATCCCCCAGGCGGATCTAGAGGAAGTTGCTGGGGAAAAGGATATCTGGGCTGCTCTGTTTCCGCTGTTGCCACCGTGATCCTGACCTGGATAAGTGGCTAGAAAATGGATGGGTGGATTACAATGATAATCAAGATTATGATGGATGAGGTACACACAGTATACTCAAACTGCTCCTACACCTTGAAAACACAATGGAAATATTGGGGACTGGGATGATTTTTTGGAAGATTTTTATGTGGCTTTGATGCATTGTTAATAATTTATTTCCTTTCAAGCCATTAAACCAGCTCCCTTCACTCATATCTGTTTATTGAAACTATTTGGGAAGTTACTTCTTCCTTATCAGTTTTCCAGGTGAGGGTTGTGGCTTTTCACTTGTATATCTGAGCACCAAGCACTAAGGCATATTCCCTGTATCTGCAATGTGATTTTGACCCTGATTGTGATTCTTTTGCCCCTGGTATTTATCCTCTATCACTTCAATAAAAAATGTCAGGAATTGATTGGAATCCAAATTTGCCAGACAGACAGATATCTGTGGCCATGCATGGTAGTTGAGATGACATGCCTAACTGGGCTTGGAGGCAGCGCTAAAGCCATTTCCTCTGGTGATGGAATAAAAAGGGATTATTTTCAGGACTTTTCAGTTGAGCGAGGCATGTGGCACACTGCTTGCCAGGTGAAGGCTAGAGCAGAAAACAGACTGCAACCTTTGTAATTGCAGTACCACTTCTGAACAGGGGCAGAATTAAGCCTCTAAGCCAAAGCGTTTAAATGTGACAACGATTTCAGGGTAAAACTAGGGCTAGGAAGAAAATATGGGTGTTGATTCAGTAGCAGAATGCTAGTTCAACCCAGTCAACCCTCATTAAGCTGCAGTGCTGGAGCCTGCAGTTGACTATACAATTATGGTGAATTTAGATTTCCTGCCTTTCCTTTGATAACCAGCATCCTTTTCCCTATTCATCTGTTTCAGGACCCAGATTCACTTCACTGTGGCCATTGATTTCACTGCATCAAACGGTGAGCGCTCCAACTAACGTCACCCTATTCTGCCTCTATTTGTAGGCTCTGATGTATGACTATGCCATTTTCTATGAATTAAAGTGGGGGCTTTATAACTCTCATCCTGCATATTATCTTTTCAATGTGATATGGATTTGCACTGTATGAAAGGGAATTCTGGAAATGAATGACTGTCCAGAAATACACATCAGACCCGAGTGTTCAAAATTGAACTATTTGCACTTAAACAGAATATCATAAACATCTACTGTTACTCCTGTGCTGCAGCCATTATTACATTACATTACAGGCATTTAGCAGACGCTTTTATCCAAAGCGACTTACAGTAAGTGCATTCAACATAGGTAGGCAAAAAACTACTAGTCACCAGAAATTATGAGTGCATTTCCTTCCTAAAACAAGCATCTAAGAGCATAACCAGTGCTAAGGTAAAAGTGCAATAAGTTCGCTACCTACTTTTTATTTAAACAAATGACAAATAAGTGAAGCAAAATAAAGAGCTAAGACAAATAAGTGAAGCATATAAGCAAATGCTAAGACAAGTTAAACAAATAGGCAGGTGCTAAGAGGAAGGGTCAGGGTAGTGTTTCTTGAAGAGGTGGGTTTTCAGCCTGCGGCGAAACATGGGCAGAGATTCTGCTGTCCTGACATCAGTGGGCAGTTCATTCCACCAC